>JBBBWG010033574.1:17035-39229 GCA_037176905.1 Azolla pinnata
GTTGTCATACTGCTCAAATACTTTTTAATAGAAGGGTTCCATAGGTATAAAAGATATGAGAAGTATAGTTAGGAATAGTCCAATGGAACTTGTGGGTGGTCATGTGTTCCTCTATTATCAGGGGCGGAAAAATGCTTGTGGTGGAGATTATGCAAGAAGCTTGGAAGTAGTTGATATTTACAACAGTGATCTAACAACTGGTGCGCGTATTATACTGACTTCATATGATTCCCCCACCGGACCATATGTCGGGCAGTTCTTTCGTGACAGCTAAAGGTTGGGAGGTAGTGGTGTCGTAACAAATTTGAGCCATATGCATGCTGAATCGCTCTAGAATTCGTCAGATATAATCGGACCGAGATAGATATAACTATCACGAATGTCGATTCCAAGTGATCTTCATCCCAAGAATATGATGCGCCAGACCAGGGTCCTTCATTGCAAATTTCATCAGCAATTGGCCCATTGATATTGGTCAGTGTGATAGTATGATAGGCAATTCAAATGCTATAATAGATATCTAAGCGTTTAACTTTCCTGCATCATTGCCGACGTTGGCATGTTTTCCTAGTATCATAAGGTACGCCATGTTAATGCTATAAGCCTCTAACATATTATTGCCCATCTATTCTTTAGTTCTTTCCTTGTAATTTTTTTGACTGTTTCTCCTTCAAAATCTCATGTATTCTTTATAACCAATCGAAAAGAAATCGATTTGCAAAAATCAATAAATCAATCAATCAATCAATCAATAAATCAAATTTCCTGCAAGCACTAGAAACCCTTGTTAGAAATAAAATCGAACTGCTCTCTCTCGTACAACAGAACATACGAGCCGGAAAACAAAAACGAGTCTTGTTCATTAAAAAGCCCTCGTAAACTACACGATCCGACCGCAAATAATAATAAAAAAACTTACGGCAAGCACTTGAAATGCCAGATTTCCAAGTAGAAAATAGATCTATACATATGTATACAAAATGAATCTGTATATTTTATGAAAATGCATTGAGCTCCGAAGTTTTCCCAAACTGCAGAAATGCCCCTCCTCGCCCACAAAAGCTCTTCTGAAGAAGCAAAACCCTAAAACGCCTTCTTCTTCTTCTTCTTCTTCTTCTTCTTCTTTCTTCTTCTTCCCGTGCAGCTCAGAAAATCCCGGGTGCTGCTCAGACAGAAGAAACAGAAGAAACAGAAGAAGAAGAAAGAAGAAGAAAGAAGAAGTAGAGGCAGAGGCAGGATACGGAGAAACGGACAAAGCTAACATATATTCGCCCTGTGCTTTAGCAATGAACGGTCACGATGCTGGATCTCCTGCCCCTCCCCCTGCCGCTGTCGACAAAGCTGCTGATTTCGCCAACTATTTCTGCACCTATGCTTTCCTCTACCATCAGAAGGAGATGCTCTCGGATCGCGTCCGCATGGATGCTTATTACAACTCCATCTTCAAGAACCCCAAGCACTTCAAAGACAAGGTAAGGAATGCGAGAAACAACTTCGAAACGGAAGGAGTTTTTTTTTTCCTGTTTATGTTCTTGTTCCTTTCGTGCTTGGTTTTTGGCCCACCCTTTTCTCCTATGTCTGTTGTATGTAAGCTTCGTGCCGATGAATTGTGGAAAAAGGATGGTGTTTTAAGCGTTCAGGAATAAAAAGGTAGTAGATACTTTGTGGCTGATTGAAAGAGGGAAAAACTAAATGCAAGTGTACTGTGAACATGTTCTTAGTCTCTTCAAGGTCAAAATAACAATGAGAGATGGAATTTATCAATGGCCCCAAGAGATGGGAAAATGTCGAGAACCTGAAAAGCCTAAGACTTGTCAGGCTCTTAGTTCTTTTAGCTAGGTACTGTGGTTGAAAAGACTGCTAGCACATCAATCTGTTATATGGTACACTACTCCAAATTTATTTATGGTTTTCTGCTGTTATCTGATGGCGCGAATAAGTTTGCTTTTGCATGTTGTGTACATTTCCCTTTTATATAGTTCAGTATTTTCCATGTATTAATTTCATTAGATACAAGAGGATCCTATATTGACAAATACAATAAGAGGGGTGACAGTAAGATGCACTTGCTGATACACCTTCCTGACCAGAAAATGAGAAATTGGATGTTATGGGTCATCAATCTGGGAAGGCCAAACTTATTGATGATGCAGGACACTACAATGAACTATGAGACCAAAGACAGGCAATGCTAGCTAATATCAACAACGTGGGCATGCTAATGGATGATGTATATGTAGAAAGAGTTGCCAGTTATAAGTATTTTTAGGTATTGACCGCATTGTCATTAAGAGAAATTTCAAGTTTGTTATCTATGAAGAATTGCCTATGTATGCAGTTCATCATAAGAGATTCCTGATACAAGCATTCTTAATTAACTAAGGTACGCATGTGTTAGCCAGAAGAGACAGAAAATCAGATCTTTTCCTATTACTTTGTATTTTGTCGTCAATAGTGGCCTATTGGAATGAACAGTTTAACGGTTTTGGTGTAGTGTTTCATCACAATCTGTGTAATATCTTCTTTCCATCTGAATGTATTTCTCATTGTAGCTTGTTGAATTATGGTTTGCTAAGTGTGTAGCATAGGTAAATGAATTTGTGTTCTCAAGTTTTTCCTGATGAATGTTGTCATCGAGAGAATGGGAGAGTGAGTGAGAGTAAGTTAGAGAGTTATGTAGACTACCTTTTATTTGGAAAGATTGTTTTGGATGTCGGAACAGGCAGTGGCATTCTCGCGATTTGGGCAGCACAGGCAGGTGCAAAGAAGGTTTATGCTGTGGAAGCTACCAAAATGGCTGAACATGCTCGTCGTCTGGTTGCTGGAAATGGAGTTGAGAACATTGTAGAAGTGATTGAGGGATCTATTGAGGACATTGATATACCTGAAAAAGGTATCATGTAAGCTCTAAGTATCTTGACAGCATGGTTTTCTTTGTTCAGTTCTTAATGCTGAAATTTCATGATGTCTGGCAGTTGATGTCATTATATCAGAATGGATGGGTTACTTTCTCATACGCGAATCTATGTTTGATTCTGTGATCTTTGCTCGTGATAAGTGGTTGAAGCCAACCGGGATGATGTGAGTGTCCGCTCCTTGAATCCATGCGTTCCATTGTTAAAGTTTCGGTTTCTTTCAAGCTTCCTAGCATAAAATTCGTATGATGAGGATCCACAACTTTCAGATTCTGTAGTATGTAGTTGTAACCGATTCCATAATCTGTCGGTTTCTGCCAAAAATATCATAATATCCTTGTGGGCGCTACTTGTACAACAATCTGGATGATAGGCACACAGTTTGATTTACATGTTTTAGATCCATGTAAACTTAGGTATAGCTTATTCAGGGTTCCATTAGAAAGACACACTTAAGGACATTGATAAATGGCCATATAAATGATTAGGATGCTAGTTCAATGTCCATATATATATGACTTGAATACAGCTAGGCTTTTCTGGTTGTAGATAATGGATTGCTAAACGTTTCCTTTGCCAACTCTGGACTCATACCTGCAGAATATCTTATAACATTGTCTCTGAATGGAACGGTTTAGGGTTTAGGATTCATTCGCTATTCAAATGTAAACTCGTAAAGGCCTAATTCATTCTCATGAGTTTTATGTATTCAGATGGCTATATTGTAAATGCCTGCAGATTTACATTAGATTTGGATTTATGAACTATGGTGTTCTCTAGATCTAGAACTGCTGCTATTAATCAATCTCAGGTCATTATTGCTTGTAAGTCAAGTTTAACCACAGTGCATTTTATCGATGTGTTTACTGGTTTGATCCAAGGTTTATTTTGCCAGGTATCCTAGTCATGCAAGAATGTGGATAGCACCAATGAGAACAGGCCTCGGGAAGCAGAAAATGCAAGAATATGAAAATGCAATGGATGATTGGGATAATTTTACGGAAGATACTCGAGAATATTATGGAGTAAATATGAGATGTCTTACAGAACCATTTCGGCAAGAGCAGGAGAAATACTATCTCAAGGTAAATGTTTTTGTTAGCAATGAACCAAAGCCTCCTTACTACCCAGATACTATTACAATTTTATATTGTCTGACAATGTTACACTGTCCTAAAGATAGGAAACCAGAAATCAAATGATCCATTGCCCGGTATTTTCTCTAGGTGCTGCATGTATACATTTAATATGAGCATAGCATGACACTTGTTTTAAGTTTTGTCCTACTCGTACTTCATATACATATATATTTTCAAGTAGTTGTAATCAAGACCAATTCACACTGCAGTAAAATATGGTCGTGAACAACATAAGACATTGTGAGACATGCGAGTTGAATTGAAACTTCCAGAGAATTCAGTTACGTAAGAAGTGCAGTGAATAAATTCAATGCAAGTAATGCTGTTTGGTCATAAAACATAGTGTGATTGGTTTGATCTGGTATTTGTAGATTGGGTCACTGTACTTACAATATTTATCTCTGCAATTTTCCATATCGAACCAAATCAATGGTATCATAGCATCCACTGCATGGATTAAAACGGATATTTCTGAAAATGGCTTTTATGAGTACATTATCGCTCTTTATGTTAGAAACTTTGTCGCAGTTTGTTTTGATCTGTTATTGTTTAGCCATGCATGGGAGAATTTGCTTGTCAAAGATATGTTAATGTTTGGGCTAATTAAGGGAGAGCATTTCCAGATATCTGATAATTGGTTTCTAACAACTGCAGACTGCTCTATGGAATAACCTTCATCCCAATCAGATTATTGGGGTTCCAGTGGTTGTAAAGGAGTTAGATTGTCTCAGTGCTACACTTTCTGACATTTCTAGTGTTCATGCTCCCTTCCAATTTGCTCTGCGTGAGAATGATTCAAATGTTTGTGGCTTTGCTGGATGGTTTGATGTCCACTTTCGGGTACTTGTTTAATTCTAGGAGCTTATTTTTTTATTGTAATGACTTTATGTCAAAAATTTACTGAGTTTTTAACTTGGGGCATTGTCAGGGGAATGCAGACGATCCTGCAACTCAAGAAATAGAGTTGACTACAGCCCCTAGTGTGAATGATTTCACACATTGGGGTCAGCAGGTATGACTAATACCAGTTATGATCAAAATTCAGCAATGAATTGCTGAGCTGAAAACAGGCAGAAGGCTGGTTCTAAACTTTGGGAAGGTTATTTTTCAGGTCTTCCTCCTACATCCACCTCTGCATTATGAATTTGGGGATGTTGTGGAAGGTGAACTTGATATCACACGTGCGAAGGAGAATCATAGGCTTATGGATCTCAGGTTCAAACACAGAATAAGTAGGCCTGGTAGTGCTGTTGCAGCGCCGATTACATACTCAGACTTCTATCTGGAATGAATAGTTGGAAGTAAGAAGTTGATCTATTTACAGATTATTGTATCTGGCAACTGTGAACCGTTTAGGCAAGGTTCTGGACTTGACCGAAGCATAAGTGTGCTTCAAAAATTTTGTGGACGATCGATTGCAAAGTGTATTATAACATACATGCAACATATAAGGTATTTATTCCCTGGAAAATGGTGGGAGCCGGAGCTTGGAGTTGTTGGTTGGCTATTTTGTACTTGACAACTAACTGGTTTCCTATCATTTTGGAAGTGATCTGTCTATTTCTTTCTACGATTACTTAACTTTTGAGACAGGGCAATATTATTCTTTGGTCGGTGGCAAAATGATGTATGTTTTATATCTTGGGATAATACAACAGTTTTATTTTTTCTGTCCGAGTGAGTTTTTTCCTCCAAGGGGCGTGAAATAAAACCCTTCGGGCGGAAAGCTACTATATATAGAAGGGTTTATTTATGGAAAGTCGCTGCCTTTCCGTATTCTTCTTTGCCTCTCTCTCTCTCTCTCTCTGTTGTCTTTTTCTCAGAAAGGGAAAGCACAGGGTTTGACAATGATGGGTTCCCTCCTCACCAGGGGCCTTATGTGAGTATCTCAGATGCTTTGCATGCGTTGACTTTTGTAACACAGAATTCATGCTCCACATGCATGGCATGTGTTGCCGTTGACTTTTACCATCCTGAATGTCTCCAATCTTCTTTGCATGTCATGTGGTGCATCTGCATGCAATGCATCCAAATCCGTGCTCCACATGCATGGAATGTGTCGTTGACTTTTTCCACCGAATCCCCCATCCATGCTATGTGTGGTGCATCTGCATGCCAAGCATGCAAATCCGTGCTCCACATGCATGGCATGTGTCGTTGATTTTTACCATCCTCAATGCTGAATCCCCATGCATGCTATGCGTGGTGCATCTGCATGCAATGCATGCAAATCCATGCTCCACATGCATGGCATGCATGTGTCGTTGACTTTTGCCATGGGTGGATTCATGAGGTGTTTTTCTGCACCTTTGCGTGCAGAATGGCTCTCGGCTACGCGTACCCGGCTTACAAGTGCTACAAATCTGTCGAGATACCCAAGCCCGACGCCGAGCAACTCAGCTTCTGGTGCCAGTACTGGTAAAAAAAAACAAACAAACAAACAAACAAACCCACATACACAAGTCGCTTCGATTCATTTCGTTGGGCATCTAAACCACAGAATGTCGCAGAACAGCTCCAAGACACCTGACCCCTGACGCTGGTTCTTTTCTTGGCAGGATCCTCATGGCACTGGTAACTATACTCGAGCGGTTCGGGGATATCTTCATCTCATGGTACCAAAAACCATGCCACTTATCATTGGCATATGGACCCCTGATTAACACTGGCTCATGCACACTGGCTCATGCACAGCGCCAGCATATATACATGCATACATACATACATGCATCGATGCATGACCATGTTCAGCTTGTACTGCTAACTCTGTGTGCAACTTTGGAGCCAGGTTCCCGTTCTACAACGAGGCCAAACTAGCTTTCATCATTTACCTGTGGGCTCCAAAGACACTGGTTTGTTCGGGCTGCAATCCATATAATTCTCTCTCTAAAAACTTCTTTAATCTTGATTAGCTAGTAGAATCTGTTTTCTCTCTAAAAGCTTATTTAATCTCGATTAGCAAGTATAATCTGTAGAGTGTTTTTAGCGATGGATCTGGGGGCTTTTCTGTTCAGGGCACCAGCTACGTCTACTCGTCGCTACTGAAGCCGCTGGTGTCGACGCACGAGGGCGAGATCGACCGCTGCCTGAACGAGCTCTCGACGCGAGCGGGCGACGTCGCGTACCAGTACTGGGCCAAAGGATCGGAGTTTGCGCAGTCGCGGGTCATGGAGCTGGTGCAGAGCACGATGGCGCAGGCATCACGTGCTTCCCGACAGGAAGGCTCGGTAAGTCCCTCTTGGGAAGGGAAAAGACTTTTACCACCGCAAGCATTACCAAGCCTAGAGAAGCATTACCAGACTTATCAGAAGCATTACCAGACTTACCAAGCATTACCAGACTTATCAAAAGCATTACCAGACTTATCAGAAGCATATTACCAGACTTACCAAGCATTACTAGACCTTACCAGAAGCATTACCAGAAGCATCTCTGCCAAGTCTGGTAAGTTCTGGAACCGCACTTAACTGACGGACATGGAACTCAAATCCAGGACCAGACGGGCGAGCACCCGCTGAAAGAGAGGCGCTGGTCGTGGTCAAAGCGAGCGGATTGAGGGGAAGCAACCGATGGAAGTTCCTCCACTTCAACCCTCCGCCGAATCCTAAACAATAACCCTGACTAAAAACATCCAGCCTTTAGATCATTTTGCCAATACAGACGCCAAAAATCTGATGATAATCCATTCCTTTGTATGAACCCAACAAGCACTGTCGAAAAGACCAGCTTGATCCATTACATGCTCCTCCTCCTCCTCCTCCTGTTGGCCAGCATCGTTTGTGCACGACGCTGGCTTGATGATTTTGCTATTTGCCGCGATTCTCAGCACATTCCGTTGTGATGTATAGGATCAGAATCTCACTCCACTAGTGCCCCACAACCGGATTCAGGTTGTTTGAAACAAAACCCAGGCTTCATAACCAAATATGTATGTATATATATACACACACCAAGTCCCATCTCATCGATCACAAGCAACAAACTCAAAATGATTTGTTTTATGACCATCAAGTTTCCAATGAATTTGATTGGAAAAAATCTATAATACACAGTCAAGAGGGAGCTTATTAATCTCTCACAAAATTGATCTTGATGATTTCCCTTTTGTTGCTTCTTCTTCTTCTTCTTCTTCTTCTTCTTCACCATTGTGCAGAGTTCTTCCAGTGTTATTATTGCCGCTTTTTCGGGGGAAGCCTCCGAATGCTTTGACAGACAATGCCATCATTCATGCCATAACTACAAAAATACACATATGTACATTTTGAGCTTCTTTGTCTTCCATAGCCATTGCCGAGGTCGTTGTCATCGCTATCGTGATCGCCGCTGTCGTTCTCGCCGTCGCTATCACGACCACCGACATCATCCTTGTCGCTGTCGCTATCGTCATTGTAGCCATCGCTATCATGAGAACAGACTGGCCAATCACCATCTTCTCCGTCATCGTCATCCATCGACTGACGAAGACAGACTTGCCAATCCCACTGGCTTGCAACTTCGAGCTCGAATTCGTGTCAAAACACATGAAAAATCTTCTTCCTTCTCTCGGATCAGATCGGATGGCAAAGAAACCATTTCTTTGTTCCCTTCGGGGCCCATTCATATTTCCACTACTAGATTAGCCCTCCTTCATCAGCAGCTTTTCCTGTTCTTCTTGCTCCTGTTCTTCTTCTTCACGGCTTGGTGGTGCGCGAGGCTGGATTTGCAAGTGGCAATGGCGCGGAAGAGCTCCGGGTCCTTGGAGAGATGCTGCAGGCTATGGAGGAGGGGGAGAGCTTCGTGGCAGCGCCAGAGGCCCATGAGAGCTCGGGCCTTGCGGAACAAGGCTTTGGCCATGGCAAGGTCCTCATTGGCACGAGGAGGACGAGGATGATGATGATGATGATGCTGGCTGAGATCGCGAAGAAGACGATGGTGCTCATGGATCGAAGCTATGGCTGCCTCTGCATCTTCCAGGGCTTTGCCATGTTCCCCAAGGCGCAGCCATATTTCGGCTCGATTCGACAAGCTCAGCACCTCCTCTTCCATCATCGTCGCCATCACCAGCATCTTCTTCTTCTTCTTCTTCGTGTTCATCGACAAACTCCTCTTCTTCTCGCTCTCATCGCCATATCCACTGTTCGCTGCTTCATCCTCCCCGATTAGGGTTCTCGCCGCTGCTTTCAATGCCATCGTGTACATCATGCTTGCCTTTGTGAACTCCCCCCTCGCAAACAGCTCGTTCCCTCTCACTCGCAGAACACTCGGACCCTCATCTCCATCTCCATCTCCTGCGCCATCTCCATCACCATCGCGGATCGATCCATCTCTTTCTTTTGGCTTGGTCCCATCCGAATCGGACTCTGAACCATCGGCATGTTCGTCGTCTGCTTCGTCATCTGCTTCATGCTTTCGAACATCATCGATTGCATTCATCTCATTAGCATCTGTTCGGCCTATCCCTTCTCCCACATCCGTATCCATGGCTCTTCTTCTTGCATTCTCTGCATGACAGTCTCCATTGCTCTCCCGCGCCACATCTGGCGAGCCATGGCCTAAACCTCCTTCATCTCCCTGCACTTTCTCTGCCTCATTTATGGCATCTGTGTCTTGCCTACCACATATTTCGATGCCATCATCGGCACAAACTCTTGCTGAGCTGCGACCCAATCCTTCTTCATCCGTTGATGCGTTCTCCTGATCTGCAACAGCAGCGCCTCTCGATGCATTCTCCTGATCTGGAACATCAAATCCTCTGTCATTTGATGCTTCCTCGTGATTCGCAACACCTAATCCTGCTTCGTTTGATGCATTATCATGATCTAAAACACCCGATTCTGCTTCTTCCGATTCGTTAACATGATCCACGACACCTAACCCTGCTTCTTTTGAAGCGATATTATAATCTGCAGTGCTTATTCCTCCATCATCTGGTGCATCATGATGATATGAAATGCCTAATCCTTCTTCTTTTGATGCATTATCATGATCTGAAACACCCAATTCTGCTTCTTCCGATGTGCTAACATGATCCACAACACCTAATTCTGCTTTTTCTGCTGCACGAACATGATCTGCGACACTTAATTCTGCTTCTTTTGATGCGATATCATGATCCACATCGCCTAATCCTTCGTCATCCAGTGCATCATCATGATCTGAAATGCCTAATCCTTCTTCTTTCGGTGCATCACCATGATCTGAAATGCCTAATCCCCCTTTTTTCGACGCTTCATCATGATGTGAAATGCCTAATCCTTCTTCTTTCAACGCATCATCATGATCTGATATCTTCTCTTTCGATGCATCATTATGATCTGCAATGCCTAATCCTCTGTGATCTGATGCCTTCTTAGGATCAACAGCACCTGACCCTTCTTCTTCCGATGCGTCACCATGATCTACTATGCCTGATCCTCCGCCATC
Source organism: Azolla pinnata (assembly GCA_037176905.1). NCBI lineage: Eukaryota > Viridiplantae > Streptophyta > Polypodiopsida > Salviniales > Salviniaceae > Azolla > Azolla pinnata. Next base: position 27,492 of record JBBBWG010033574.1, read on the forward strand.
TGATGCATTCTTATGATCTACAATGACTAATCCATCATTTTCCAGCACCTTCTCATGACCTACAATGCCAGATCTTTCGTTTTCAGGCACCTTCTCACGATCTACAATTCCCAATCCTCCGTCTTCAGGCACTTTCTCACGATCTACAATCCCTGATCCTTCATTTTCCGGCGCCTTCTCATGATCTACAATGCCTGATCCTCCATCTTCCGATGCACGATTACGATCTACAATGTCGAACCCTTCTTTTTCCAATGCATCATCATGTTCTACAACACCCGATCCTTCGATCTTAGATGCGTCCTTGTGATTGACATCTGGACCCACATCAACATCGACAACATCTAACGAACCTTTCAGCAGTCCTTGGTTGGAATTGGTATGAGACCCCATCTCGTCGATGCGCAGCTCACCATCACCATCACCATCATCCTCATCCTCATCCTCATCTTTATCAGTACCATCCCTATAATCATCTTCACCATCAGGGCAAGGAGCCGAAGGTCGAGAAGTCACAGGAAGCGACAGGAAGAGCAGATCGGAGCTATCCTCGACAGAGAGGATGACCTCTCCATTTGGCAAGCGGGTGAGGTAAGGCTCCCTGACAGCGACCTTCGAGCCCAGAGGGAAGAGGATCTGGGCTTGGGAAGAAGATCCGACAAAGGAGCCATTGCCGAGCATCACCGGGGTCTTCATCATCATCATCGAATCGCTGGCGATGTAGATGGGGGTAGCACGGCCCTCTTCATCTTCCAGCAGGTTCACGGCTATGGGGGAGGGGAGCAAGGAGCCAGAAGGGCCTACCTTCGTGCAGAGCGTGTTGACGCAGAAGGTTCCATGGAGGACGCAGCTGCGATGAACCTTGCCCACCTTGAGATGCTTCAGAGTGGTAGGTTTCAGGGAAGCGATGGCGAGCAGCTGATCTGCAGAGGCGGGGCTCGAGCCGGCGATCTGCTGTGCTCCTCCTCGAAGCTTGGCTATGGCGCTCCCTTTCTTCTGCTCCTCCTCTGTTGCCTTGAACGCTCCCATCTCCAGTATGTAGGCGTCGTGCAGAGCTTCCATGTGAGCTGCTACCAGCACCTCCTTCTGGAAGGCCTCCGAAGCTCGCACCTTCTCCTCCAAGGTCGGGCTATGTCCGGCGCTTCCTATCACCACCATCGCCATGCATTCTGCAGCCGCCTGGTTGTGCCTCGTGGTCAGCAATGTCATTCTGCTCCGCTCTGCTCCTCCTCCCTCTTCTTCTGTATGTAGATAGATGCAGGAATGCTGAGGTTTGGAAGCTTTTAGGGTTTTCTGGGGGAGCGGGGCGGCAGCTATGGAAGATCTTGGACAGGAATCATGTAGACGAACCCCAAAACCTGTGCTTTCTTATTTAGGGTTTCGGGGCAGCTATGGAAGAAGAAGAAGAAGAAGAAGAAGAAGATCTTGAACGGAAACGATCTAGACAAACCCAAAACGGGTGCTTTTTCTAGGGTTTCGGAGCAGCTATGGAAGAAGATCTTGGACAGGAATGATCTAGACAACCCAAAACCTGTGGTTTCTTATTTAGGGTTTCGGTGCGGCTGTGGAAGAAGGAGAAGAAGAAAAAGATCTTGAACAGGAATGAGCTAGACGAACCCAAAACGGTGTGCCTTTCTAGGGTTTCGGAGCAGCTATGGAAGAAGATCTTGGACAGGAACGATCCGAACGAACCCAAAACGTGCGCTTCCTTCTTATTTTAGGGTTTCCCGGCAGCTATGGAAGAAGAAGATCTTGCACAGGAATGACCTCGACAAACCCAAAACCTGGGCTCTTTTATTTAGGGTTTCCGGTCAGTTATGGAAGAAGAAGAAGAAGATCTTGAACAGGAATGATCTAGACAAACCCAGAACGTGTGCTTTTCTAGGGTTTCCTGGGCTCTTTTATTTAGGGTTTCCGGTCAGCTATGGAAGAAGAAGAAGAAGAAGAAGATCTTGAACAGGAATGATCTAGACAAACCCAGAACGTGTGCTTTTCTAGGGTTTCGGACCAGCTATGGAACAAGAAGAAGAAGAAGAAGAAGAAGATCTTGGACAGGAAGGAGCTAGCCGGACCCAAAACGTGCGCTTTCTTCTTATTCAGTTAGGGTTTCGGAGCAGCCAGCTATGGAAGAAGAAGAAAGATCTCGGGACAGGAAAGACCTAAAACGTGCGCGCTTCTTGATTTAGGGTTTTGGAGCACGCAGAGAGCTATGGCGGAAGAGGATCGCGGGGCAGGAGAGATCGTCAGAAGGCAACACAGAATGGAGAGATCGGCACAGCCCAAAACTCGGCAAAGATCGACAGTCCCACGATCAGAGCCCAAGAAATCTGAGGGAAGAGATTGGTTTTTCCTGCTTCGCTTGAAATCCTCAGAGAATCAACGGAGATGCAGAGAAGATCTCCACAGAAGATGATGATGATGATGAAGATGATGATGAAGAAGAAGAAGAAGAAGAAGGATATTTATACACACAGAAATTTTGTCAAAACAAAAAACAAAAAGTCCTTCAAAGTTTGATTTTGTCAAAATTGGGCTGAAATTGCCCTCATTTTATTGTATTGTCCCCCAAGATTTTGCAATTCTGGAATCAGTAGCAGCAGAGAGAGAGAGAGGATCAGTAGTCGGCAGTCGGATCGTTGATCACGGAATCGGGGACCACAAGGTTTATTTAGAGCAATCTGAGGTTCCTTCTCAGTCAAGTCGCCCACGTTCTGCCTCTCCCGAGCTGCTGCAATGCCCAACTGAGTGGTCTGTTCGTGGCCCAGATCAGGGTTTGCGATCTGCTGTCACAGGCTCAACCGAGTCTGTTCGATGCCAGACTCATCCCGAACTTCATCATCTGATGAACAACAAGGAACTGGAAGGAACATGCAGATCGCGCCATAGGTTCCCATAAGTTCTCCAACATTTGGTTGTTGCCGATCAGATCAGCCGGGAAGGAGATCGTCATCGAGCGATCCGCTGTTAGGGGCTCAACCGAGTCTGCTCGATGCCAAACTGCTCCCAAACTTCATCGTTTGATGGTCAAAACAAGGAACAGGAAGGAACATGCAGATCGCCACAGGTTCCCATTAGTCCTCCATCATTTGGTTGATGCCGATCAGATCAGCGGGGAAGGAGATCCTGATCGAACGACAGATTCCCGACGGCTGTGATCTGCTCGAAGCGGATCTAGGAGGTCGTCACAGCGGCGCCAGAAGTTCTATCTGGCCAATGTGTTTTTTCAATCGTCGAAAACAAAGTGAGTCGTAAAGAGCATCTTCTGTTTGTAAGACCCGGTCGACTATGGAATGGATGATGGATCCAAGTACTGCCCCTAGGCGGTGCATACGCGATCCACATCGGACACAGTGATGTGCTAAGCAAATCCATCATTGTCAATTTGGGCAATACTAGACACAGTCGGTCGATCAATTGCAGGTGTTTTTCGCACAAAACAGGAATTGAACTCATAACCTATTATTTCTAGGGTCAGCTACACAAACTACCACCACTGTCTTAACAAAAAATATTGAATGTCAGAGAGCTCCACATGCATCATCAAATACCATCATCATCGATTACGTTTGCATCGTTGTTAGACGACATATTGATGATGCTCTCACTCGCTTACCCTCCTTTTACTTAAATCCAAGGTCAGCCAAGCGTCCATCGACCATGTGAGCGCTTGACAATGGCTCCTATCCACATCGATGATGAATATCATGACAAACTAGCATCAACAAACCTTGGCTATATGTCGTTGTCAACCATCTCCTTAATTAGTCGATCGATGAGCACTTCGTATAGTCAAGCCAAACGAGAGAGAAACAAAACAATACAGCTTCCTTATTACACAAATGGGCACTTCCCAATTTGTAAGCCCTACTCACTATTAGCCCCGGAAATTGCACTCCAAATACAAAGCAACGCTTGAAATTGATCAACCAAATATTATCCCATCCTTAATCGTAATCATCAGCAAAGTAGGGCCCTACATCAACTCAAATCAGTTCATTAACACAAATAGCAGTGATTTCAAATGATGTTAAGAGACAATGCCTTGCCACGTTTTATCCATTAGAATGCATGGTCTGTTTGTTGATCAGTTAACACCACACAGATCAGCATAAAAAAGTGAACAATGTAGAAGCCTCAACATGTCCCGTTCCATCATTAGCATAGATGCATCAACTCAATCTCCAAGAAATTTGGGTTGGATGGGTAGCCATTCTACTCCAACCATATTTTCACTACAATCAATCTCATCAATAGCTGTGTGTGCATGTTTTACATGAAGTGCATCATTATTTCTTAATGAAAAAAGAAAAAATTTCTTTGCTTACAGTTTGGGGTACTTTGGCTGGATAAAAGTTTCGTACTCTGTGGATGTTTGAGTTGCAAGGGCCATCTCATCATCAGGAAAGGTAGAAGGTATTCTAACTATTGAGGTTGGCCACAGCACACGGATAATCAAGCTTTACTAAACTCCCAATCTTTACACTGCACAACAGCCACAGGCTATGCATTTGGGAGGAAGCTTGCAAATTTACTACAAACTTTTCATTGATCTCAGTATTTGTTGGCCATATTACACTTTTTAACACGTTTCATTAATTTTTCAAGATCTTTGATCCTCAAGAAGTCTCCTAATCAGTCGTTAACTAGCATTAATTACATGAGACTCAACTTGACAATACAAAGTTATCTCTAGGCTAGAATCTATTATACATATAAAGTTGCTTTTGGAAAAAGAACAAGTTATGCATTCAAGCCTGGAGCAAGATGCATGATTGACATAAAGAATGAAGAAAAGGGAAGAAGAGATGGATACTCACTATATTGGTGAGTAAATTTTCTATTGCACAAATTGTTGATAAAGGGATTTCTATATGCATACATGGAAGTCTCCACTTGAGAGAACGGTGGACATTTTCAGTGTCTTCTAAATGACCACCCTTGCGTTAATGTTTTCTCCTCAACTTGTGGCTTGGCTTGATTCAGAGTCTGCAGCAATGAATCAATCAAATTCTGCATAGGGGTCGCGAAACTTAGTTATCCACAAGCAAAAGAAACAGCATTTAGGCTACCTTAATGAGTGCATCCATACGTCTTCTCATCCTTGTATGCATGAAAGCTTTCGAACACTGAGAAAAAGGACCACAAAATTTTAATCATGAATCCAATACTACTTTGAAATAAGAAAATCTGAAGCCTCACTAATTCCATATTCATGCGTGAGATTCATTATTACACTTGACTCCATTATGCCACTTACATTATCAATAGTTTGCGAGTCAAAAAATAATCCCCAGTAATATACATGGTATCAGGACGATACAAATTACAGTCTAACAATCCATCTCACTATCTTAGCTCTAAGAGTCAGGGCCGATTCAACACACATGAACACCAAAGTAATAGATTTCAAACCCAACTATAGCAAAAACATTTGCACCAATACACTAAAATAGTCTAAACAGATGAGCCATTGGCACTACTCGGCTGATAGATCACTTACACTTAGACCCTTTGGTTGCCAGTTCCCAAAGACCGTTAACTGTGTAAGACTTATTGTCTTTTTAGTCTTACAGTCCATTCTGGCCTCTTAAACATGATTATGCATCATTGTTCTTTTTTTTCTCAAGAATTAGCTCAATATCTGAGAAAAGGAAAGAGCAAGAAATTCCTCAATGGCTAATAGAAAGATGGGCAAGCAATCAAGCTTTCCACATTGTTTTCGACCTCACCTCATCTATGCCGCTCTATTTTCTAAATCCCTAAAACGGAATAGCCACATCTGTTACATCAGCTGCGTAGACATTCAAAACCCTAATCGCATCAGATGGGATCCAGCCGCCTGCCACACGTTTATGAATTTTGAAGCAAATTGACAATGTATTCAATGTGTATTATCCTAAGAATTTAGAAAATATAGAATATGAGAGAACGCTTTTAAAATCTGCTACATATAACGATGCAAATACGATAGATCGTCGTGGTTATGATCAATGGATGATAGACAAATGATAATAAATCTAGAAGATCCAAATAGATTAAATTACTAAGAATGTCAAGTGATATAAGCATATTCTCCCAGAAATATACCTTAACGTGATAGCTCACAAATGCATGAAATGTACAAAGATTCCACACAGTGCTGTCCAGCTTATCGCCCTCAACATGCCTTGGAAGTATCACTGAATATCATGAAACAGAAAGTGCTCCATCAGCTGAAAGATCGAGAAATATAAGCCATGAGTTGGAAAATGACACTGTATCTGTAAATTGATAAGACAACCTCCTCTAAATCTAAACTTCTGCCCCAGTTCACTGCGTTCTAACCAGAGAGCACTTTTATGTATTGCTTACTAAAGACCACCCAATCCAACACTCAGATGGAATCATCCATGTGGTGCCTGAATATGCATATCCTGTGGGGATACAATTGCTGAATCTTTCTGAGTCCAAGGCCTACTAGGCCACATGGGAAGTTGCTCCGTTTTATTACAACAATCTTCTCTATTTTCTATATATTACATAGATTACATATACATTTCCTGTTCAATGTGTCGGTGACCTCTTCTCTCTACTTTTAAATGTGAGATGATGTCAGCATATACTTGTAATGCATTATAATAGTGAATTGATGTGCTCTGAACGACAAACATTACCAAAAGAAACAAATCCTGCATTTGCATCCAGTGCAGAAATTTGAGCACTCTTCAATTCTGTGGGGGGGGGAAGAGACCACTGACAAGGAGGAGCATTGTGTAATCCCCCAGTGCGCCTCGTTTCCATAAACTCCTAATAATTTTTTATAGAATTTGTATCAATGTAGTATTTCTAAAGATAGCTGAACAGAAATACAAAAAACTAGAAAGAGCGACATAATGAGCTTACTTGCAAAAACGCAGTCGCAAGTATACTATCATTGTGATCCTTAAAACGCATAGGAAACACAACCACCACCTTGTCTGGCTGCCACATAAAAACTTTGCAACATCAGTCTATTACATTTTCTTTTTGCTAATTTCTCTTTCCTACACTCTGCTTTTTCTCTGGACGATTCGCTCTTGACGATATAAATTCAAGAGCTGTCTCAACCACTTGCATTCCAGTCAATTTTCTCATTCAAGTTTGACCTTATGACACCAAATGTAAGATTGGGCTCATTTGATAATGACACTGCCAAAGCACCTCAAGAATTGGAGATCTACAGAGGCAGAAAATGGCCTTTAATTCGAAACTGATGGGACAGAGACCTATATCTTCAATCTGGGATACTGTACAAGAAACATACTATTGTTGTTAGCACCATTCATTGACTTGTCTACCTGCATAGTGACTGATTTCATCTTTCCCAGAAAGACTGAGAAGATCATACTCCAGGATGCAGATATAAGGTCGTATACAAGAACAACTCAAAAAGAGAATGACACAATGGATTTGATTCTCACTGGCACTCTATAATTCATAGCTATTCCCTATCTCATGTGATAATGCCTTCTGCTCGTCACTACCACTTAGAATATCCTATTCATCATTTTCCTATACAAAGGTTAATATGAACTGAATTTGCTTAATCTGTCCGAATTTTGAACTTTCATTATGTTCACGCACTTTTCTGGAGTATTAACATAATATGTTGACGTTCCAAAGTGAGTAAACATATCCTAGCATATCACCTGTGGTATAACAAAGAAGGACTCTCCTGGCCGATGCAGCACTGCCATCAACTGATCTGTTTTGGGCAAGACAACTCTCGCTAAGAGGTGCTTTAAGACGTCTCTTAAAGGTGCACCCATTATTATCGCTCGCAAACAAGCTACTCTTATCATCAACTGGATGCGATCTTCTGTAATTAAAAATAATTGGTGAGGCCTGATTTAGGAAATTTTATATATAGAAAAACTCCAAAAGAGCCCCAATATTTTCATAAGTTCCTTGAAGGCAGTTTCATTTGCATTATTTCACGTAATACCACTGATCTGCCCCTTCTTAAGCATTTTCTAGTGCAACGTGAGCAAATGAAAGCCCAGCTTAATCCTGTTATCCCTCTTCCAAGAGCTAACAAGGGTGTTTAGAGGAAAACAATTTAGGGCCCTTTACAGAAATAAGTTAAGTTATTGACGGAAATTTTGGAGGTTTTCTTTGACTGTACTAATGTGACAACAAATTAACATTGCTCACCTTCATCAGGGGGCAGTTTGGAGAGGTCGAGTTTTAGAGTAAGGTGGAAACCAGATTCCGGAGGATCAATTATTTGTGCAATTATACCACAAGAAGCTTTAACTGCATCCATAGCACCCAATGGAAGGCCTCCAGAAAGAATAACTTCAGGAGGTGGAGAGGGTATGGCTATTGAAAAAAGCATTGTTTTTGCATCATTTAGCGAAGCCTGCAATGAGTTTTACGTTATTCATGTTTCCATTACCAGCTATAACAGCAGCACATTAACATCATCGTTTTCATGTGTTGTACAAAAAATATGTTTGGGTTTTTAATGTCTGATGTAAAGGTTGAATTGCCTGAATAGAAACCATCAACGGAACTAAAATATCAAAATGAATGCAAAGTTCCCTTGGGACTTCGTACATCCTTTATTTATATGAAATCCCGTCTACATTGAACTCCAAATTAATTTCTTTGATATAGAAACAGGAATCACTTGCTATGCAGAGAATAAGTAAACACCATCTCAAGAAACAGGGAGTTTTTTCCTTGTATAGTAGATTTCCCATAAAATTTTCTATTTACAAGCTGGGCACAAGGAAATCATTTGCATTGCAGAGATGATAAATTTTCGGTAGGGATATTTATTTGTAGAAAGGACAGAAACATGGCCTTGAACACACCTGAATATGATATCGCACATCATCGAACTCTGCAAGTTGATAGTCAAGGTCGATTGCCCGATCCAAACTACAAGTCAAAACAATATTAGAAAATGCTGATACACAACAATCATCTTAATAAAATATAAACAAATTGTCAGAAGCAAACAAGATATTGTAAATTAATTTGAGTACCAAGACCAAGTAAAGTTCCAACAAGCTCCTTATTATTTATTGCACACCAAACTAAGCGTTTGCACTACATAGTACGACCTCTGAATTAAGGGAGTTCCCCATATTGATTAGAAATTTGTTACATGATTGCTGACAGAGTAAGATCATTCAAGAATGTGTAATACAAGCCTCTCTGTACACATTGTTTTATTTACTAGAATGCGTGAAATGCTGGTAAATGTAAATGTAGCATATCATACTAAAGGTACAAGGTACTTCCATAAGCTGAGAATATGGACCAGTAAATTTGCTCGTCTTTACTAAGATCGTTATAGCGGGACCTCAGCAAACATTCACAAGGCAATACGACCTATACATAATGGCATACAATGGAAGCATAATGCATAATATTCTGTGTAGAACTCGATTTTTTTGGCCCAGATTTAAAATGTGTCGAGACTCGTAGAATGCCAGAGAAAGATTTCGACTGCAGATCCATTTTCTGGAATCAAAAGAGGGATGATACGAAGAAATGTGTGTTTCTTTTGCGTCGACCAAACAAACGCGAGACAAAGTTGTGTTTTTTTCTTTTTCTTTTTGCGGCGAGCAAACAAGCGCGAGAGGAATCCGTGGTTTTGCGTCGAGCAAACAAGCGGAAGAGAGGAAAGCGTGCAGGAAGAAGAGACAGGAAGGGAGGATGAGACTTACTATCTGATGCGATGGATGAGGATCTGTTGAATGACGCGAGCAGGTGCCGAGAGCAGGATCATGGTGACGAAGAAGAAAGAAAGAGTAGCAGAAAAGAGAGAAAGAAAGAAGAAAGTTCAAAAATAAATGGGTCCAAAACAGAAATATTACAAATGTGGGCCTAGTTATTTCAAGAATCTCCATATTTGGCCGAATCAACAGCAACAGCAACAATAGCGGCAGATTGATGGCAGAAATCAATAGCAATTGGTAGCAGAAATAGTAGTATTTTATGGTGATGGTAGTCCTAACCGTTATCATGGTGGTAGCATTTATGTTCGAGCATTGGCAATCGTCATTGTCGTCATAGTAGTAGCAACCGCAGCAGCAGCAACAACAGTAATAGTTGTCTATCGATAGTGATAGCAATCGTAGCGGTTGTAGCAATTGTACCAGACTATATCGTAATTGTAGTAATGGTGTAACTTTACTTCTACTCGCAATGCTAGTACATAGTAGCTATGCTAGGAATGACACGGTAGTAGCCACAACAACTGTAGCAGGAGCAATAATCGAGGTAGCAGGGGATCTTTTGCTGTGTTAATAAAGCTGGGCAAGACCGATTCAGGTACCATCCGTTGATGTTATGGAAACTTGATCGTCACATTGGAGAGAGAACGAATGTGAGATTGGCGTTACAGAATCGAGCTCGACGACGGATAGCATGAATGCACAACCGCGCATGTCGAAGGAAAAGTGTCTGCTAAAAATGAGTCCCTCGATGCGTTGTGAAGTATAATGCATGGATCGTCGTGCCAATTAATTATCCACGCATGAAACGGAAGATTTGCCTTACACGACCAATAAAAGGACTCTCTTGGGACCGATTTCCGAATCAAGGTGGCGCGAATCAGGGCCTATGTTTCATCGCGCAAGTCGATAGTGGCACGTTTTACGTCCTCTATGCGAAGAGATCATTATAAGATCCCCGTAATGCAATCGGGACGTTGGCAGGATTCGTTCGTGAGTCAGGGGCACCGAAATCGCTCTGCTGAAATCCAAAACAGAGTTCAAACTATAACAGGGAACGAAAATACAAAAGCCTAGACAGAGATCCTTACGGGCTTCTCTACATCTAAGGTGTGTCTCGCATCACGAGTACGGCAGTTTGGGGGGGGTGGGGGGGGGCATGAACCATCTACGGTGGTTGCACCCCCCAAGGGGGACACGCCAACGTAGTGAGACAAGGGGGGGACGGTGCCGGGACTCGTGTGGTGTGCGCAGGTTAAGCGAAGGCCTTTAAAGATAGCATCGGTGCTTATGCATCCTGACCAATTTTTATGTTACGGGCTAGTCGTGGGCGGTGGCGAATGCGGGATCGAGTCGACGTTATTCTGTGGGGGGTGGTCGGGGATGTCGTGCATGTGTTGTCGGTGAGCGATGGTAGGTAGCGACGGGTTTAGGGTTGTAGGGTCTTAGGGTCTTAGGGTTGTAGGGTCTTAGGGTTTAGGGTTTAGGGTTTAGGGTTTAGGGTTTAGGGTTTGCACGGGTGGTGACGACGACGACGACGACGACGAGGGTGATGGCGACGACGACGAAGAAGAAGAAGAAGAGGAGGTGGCGGTGGCGGTCATGACTTGGGCGGTGTTGATGCGCTTGGCGTCGTGGTAGCCGCCGTAGGCGTAGGAGACGATGCCCCAGAGGGAGAGGAGCACGGAGACGGCCTTGAGCGCGGAGAAGGACTCGTCGCGGAAGACGGCGACGGCGAGGAGGGAGACGACGGGGAAGAGCACGTTGCTGACGGCGCCCGAGAGGAGCGCGGACGCGGAGAAGACGAGGCCGACGGAGCCGACGAGGGAGAGCTGCCAGAGGGCGGCCGACGCGGCGAGGAGCGCGAGGTAGGGGCCGGGGCCGTGGGCGAAGGAGCGGGACTCGGGGAGGAGGGCGGAGAACTCGCGGGACGCGGCCATGCCCGCGAGCGAGAAGCAGGTGCCGAAGGCCGAGATCGCGATCTGGCCCTCGAGGATGACGCAGAAGGTGTCGCGGCGCGGGGCGCCGCGG
>JBBBWG010033585.1:10895-30304 GCA_037176905.1 Azolla pinnata
TTTTGGTTTTGGTTTTGTTGTTTCCTTTTCTTTTTGTTTTTCCTAGCCACACTTCCTCCTTTCTTTCCTGTTTTCTTTTTTTCTTCCTTTTAATCTCGGTGTGATTTCGATGTCACATGGAGCACAACACAAACCCACAGTCTCCGTCAGCATATCCTCCTTGGGGCGGATCGGCTTTTATCCGATCTCGAGAATAAATCGAGCTGCTGCTCCGATCTTCCCTGCTCTCTGTTTTATTTCCATCCCTGGCTTGATCACATTAACAAAATGCATCCACCCACAACAGCACTTTTAACCACACCTCCAGAGAATCTTTTTCCTGATTTGATCTAGTGATTCCATCCTTTGACTTCTTTTATAATGCAAATCAAGTGCTCCTTTCCTTTCTTCACCCCTTTCTCCCTTTTTTTGAAATTTTTTTAAATGTTGGGGTTTTCTTCTCTGCTTTTTTTATTTATTTCCAGATAACTGAAAGGCTGCCACATTCAAGATCACACGAGGTTAGAGATGTTCAAAACCTGAGAAACCATCCACAGCAATTCACTGTGTGGAACTGATAAAAAAAAATTCCATTTGTCACAAATCATGCCGTTCATGTTAAGCAAAACAAAGCATGTAAAAAAACAAAAAATGAATATGGTTTCAACAGAAATCTTTGAGCTCTCTATTCAGTCATCAGAGCAGTTCCATACCAATTTCATTCTTCGCAGTTATTTGAAAATGATAGAAGTGTTCCGCCCTACCTTCCTGCATTGTATCCCCTCTTATCAGAGATAACCTTAACAAAAAATGGAGTGTTTAACAGCATGCTGACAGACAAACAATTGATCTTCAACCTGACATCAGGGCACATGATAAACAAAAATATTCATATCTACTGCATAGATCAAGTTCTGATATAGATAGATAGATAGATAGATAGATAGATAGATAGATAGATAGATAGATAGATAGATAGATATACATATATCGATCAGTTTACCCATAAAATCTGCGTCTAATCTAAGCATGAGAGGCCCATTTCCATAGCCTTTGACAACCAGAAGCCCTACAATGACCAATGAGATCATTCGCTGGAGCAGCAACCAACAAAGGGGATACAGAAGACTAAAAACCAGTGGAGGAAAATGCATCTCTTTTATTATTAGAGGAAACAAACATGGCGGATAATTGAACAGTTACATAAAAATAAGTAAAAATAGAGAAGTAATACACATTAATACAAATCCCCACACCGGGGTTTCCCGGCATTTTTGCAGCCTCATAAAAGCAACCGAAGATGATGATCAGGTTCCCAGTCCGATTCTCCTTTCTCCCTCGTGATAACTATAATAATGATGAAGCTACCCCCTATATGTGAAGTCAAAATGTGCAAAGAGATCTCAAAAGAAGTGTAATTCGTGATTTCGGTCCTGATAGGAATCAATGCTACATGTATACATATAAATATATAATATCTATCTACCCAGTTCACAAGATCTCTGAATTGTGGTGGGTGTTAGAACACAAACTCAGCTGGTTCTGGATACATACATACAGTACAGTACAATACAATCTATCCATCTCTCTCGCTATTCCAACTCCACATCCACTCATCATCCCAGCGATATGGACCCTCATGTGTGGAATAAGAAGCTCGATCGATCAATCTCGCTCCCATCCACTTCACAAAGATATCAGATCTCTAAGATTACCCCTACATGAACTAAACGAAATGGCATGGGCAAGAACTAACCTAACAATACATGCACACGGTCAAATGAGAAGAGGAAAACAATGGGTGTCAATGAGGCTCTACTTGAGGATCCTTTGTTGCATGTGCATATAAATACCGGAGAATCTCGTCTGATCGATCGATGAAGAGCAGCCGTGGCAGCAGTGAAGTCTCACAGCACATACACATGTACGCATATACATATATGAGAGCGGAATCAGGGCATCTGGAAGAAATCCGGGGTCCCGCCGAACAGCACTTCGGAGACTTGCTCCCAATCGTATGGGTATCTAACATTGACGACATTGCCGAGGCCCTCATCCTCCTCATCAAAGCTCACCACATTGGCCCCTCGAGGAGTCATGAACTCTTGAGTGGTGGTGGTGGTGGTGGTGTTGTTCTCTTCTTGCCTATCAGAAACCAGGTCATGGGGAGGGAAGGGAGGCATAGCAGCGGAGCCCAAGAACCCCCCCTGGTGGTGTTGGTGGTGGTGGTGGTGGTGGTGGTGCCACCCGGCAAAGGGCTCCTCGATATTACTGCTATTGCTGTGGTTGGGCTGACCCGCATGATGGCCTGAAGTGTACAAAGCTGAGCTCGTGCCAGGCGAGCCACCATACAAGAAGAGCCCACCGCCATTGCTCCTCGCCATGCCTTCTTCGAGATGAACCGACGCCGGCATCTCCCCGCCGTCGTCGCTGCTGTTGTTGTTCCGGGGCCTCTTCGAGATCCCATCGTAGATCGCAGCCTCGCCTGATCGCGATGGATGGGAGACAAGGGGACCTCCATGTGGCTCATACGGCGGAGCCGAGTAGAAAGCGCTGCTGTTGTTGCTTGCTGCTTGTAAGCCGCCACCATTGTGGGTGGTGTGGGGTAGTGGGAAACCCCCCGGAGAAGGGTAATGGGGGGTATAGTAGGAGGCAGTGTCGTCGAGCGAAGGGTTGTACTTGCCCATCATCACACCTGCATGGATTGGCCCATGTGGGTCCTCGTAAGGGAACCCTAATCCCAACCCTAATCCAGCTCCACCGCCGCCAGAACCACCCATGAGGGCTTCGCCTCGCGAGAGGTGGCTATGGCCGAAGGCGAGGGACGGGGAGATGGAAGGCTTCACGCTGTTGCGGTGATGGAGAGGCTCATCGGCCGATGAAGAAGAGGTGGGAAGGGGGTCATCATCAGCTGCTCCCACTCCCCCTCCTCCTCCACCTCCTCCTCCTCCGCCATTGCTCTTGGTTCTGCTCTTGCTCTTGCTCTTGCTCGAGGAGCTGCTGATGCCCTCGATGAGGCCATCAGAAGAGGAAGAGGCAGCGGCAGCTGCTGCTGCTGCAGCAGCTTGCTGCAGCTTCGCCTTCTTGTTCTTGCGCAGGCCCCCGCCGACGGGGACATTGCGCAGGGAGCCCCCAGCGGTCCAGTAGCGCTTGCAGTTCTTGCAGAAATGCCGAGGCTGAGTCGTGCTGTAGTTGTTGTAGTAGCAGAACTTGGTGTCGGGGGAATCGCAGCGGGGGCATCTCATGGGGCCTGTTCCCGCAGCTGAATCTTGTTGATTCCCCTCGCTCGAAGCCATGGATCGATCAGCTTCCTCTCTCTCTCTCTCTCTCTCTCCAATCTCTTCTATCTATCTATCTACCTATCTATGTAACAATCCCCAGAATGTAACAGAATGTAACAGGAAGTGGATTTTTACATACAGCTTGCTTGTGCATACCCCTCTGCTCCGATCGAATCGGTTCGATATAGCTTCCGAAAGAAAAACCGAATCTGATCGATGGCTGCCACAAATGATCGATTTCCGCCAGAGCGTCAGAGATTGTTGGGCTATATAGAGCAATTCTGACGATGATTTCTTTATGCCTGTTTCGAGACTGATTCAAGCCCTCTCCCCTGGATTAGCCTGCCGTTGCCATGCCCACCTCGAAGATCGATTTGGTCATTAGATTCCTCCCCATCCTGAGCCCCTGGGAAACCAAGTTCAGAGATATGATGTGTCGAATTGGACCTGAGATCGGACCTCCAGACAGTCCTCTTAGCTCAGATTCTCCCTTCCAGAGCAAGCTGAGATTATACCTGCATAAAACCCTAACCAGCTGATTTGCACTTTGAAATTCCCCTCCAGAGCAATCTCAGATCCTTTTCGTCCAGATGTTTTTCCAAAGCCCCAAATTCTGACTTAGGACTGTGAACTTCCCCTCCAGAGAAATCTCAGATTCTTCTCATCCAGCAGTTTGGCAAAGGCCCCTGAATTCGGATTTAGGACTGAATTCCTCTCCAGACCAAGCTCAGAGTTTTCTCTTCCAGATGTTTGCCAAAGCCCTAAATTCCGACCTAGGCCTCAATTCCCCTTCAGAATAAGCTCAGATTCTTCTCTTCCACACGTTTGCAGCCAAAGTAGGACCGAATCCCCACCAGAGCGAGCTCAAATTCTTCTCTTCCAACTGTTTTGCCAAAGCCGCAAGTTCAGATTCTTCCCTTTCACAAGCAAGCCAAAACCCTAAATACTGCTTTGAACTGTGCTTCCCTTGAGAGTTAGCTGAAAAATCTTCTCTTTCACAAGCAAGCCGAAACCCTAAATTACTGTTTCCAACTGTGTTTACCTTGAGAGTTAGCTGAAAAATCTTCTCTTTCACGAGCAAGCCAAAACCCTAAATTACTGTTTCGAACTGTGTTTCCCCTGAGAGTTAGCTGAAAAATCTTCTCTTTCACAAGCAAGCCAAAACCCTAAATTACTGTTTCGAGCTGTGTTTTCCCTGAGAGTTAGCTGAAATTCTTCTCTTTCACAAGGACGCCGAAACCCTAAATGGAGCTTCTGCACCGAATTGTGCTCGTGAGCTACTGCGGACTGCTCCTCTTTCACAAGCATGTAAGAACCCAAAAATACAGCTTCCAACTCCTGAGCTACCCAAGATCGTTCTCTTGCACGCGTATGTAAAAACTCTGAATTCTGTTTTGAGCTATGTTTGGTCTCTTGGAGCTGAATTTCTGAGAAGAAGGCGATTTGCTTATCCGCCCTTGAGCTCAGTGTGTATCTCTTTCAGAGAATGTCAGTGCAGAAATCTCTAGGATCAACCATATTCTGCAACAAATGCTGAGAGGAAGCTAACGGATTCCAGACCTGAATTTCTCGGAAAGGACAGAGGAAAACCCTAGATAGGCAGGCCAATTTCGCCTTTTGCCCTCAGATCCAGGCCTCTTGCACTTCCTGGGATGCGATTAAACCCTAAATTCCGAAGCATTTCGAATGCTTCTTTTCTTGCAGCGCTGCACTTTCAACTGTCGGACAGAAGGGCGCCACATTTGCTTGGCCACGCAACCCTAAAAGCAGGCACTGTGTTTACCTTCTGCTTCGCCGCCCTCTAGATGAAACCCTAAACGCAGCTGCTATGTTTAGCTTCTCCGCCCTCCAGATGAGACCCTAAAAGCAAGACGGAGGTGCTTCTCTTGACCCTCTTCAGCGCAGTGAATTCGCTTTCCTGCTCTGCACAGCTTGGAGGTTCTGAAACCCTAGAGCAGAATTTCCCTCCCCCCTTCTTACTGCAGATCGGGCAAAGAAACCCCCCCCAAATTCTTTTCGTAAGGGAGGAGATCAGGAATGCAGAGGTCTATACCCTTGCAACCATGAAGAGAAGCAGCAAAGAATGCCCTGCCAGGGGGTAGAGATTGCAGAGAAATGCCCTAAAAAAGGCAGATTTTTGCAGAATTCTCTGCGGAAATGAGATCGCGAGAGACAGACGGAGCGAGTGCGGGTGAGGGAGCGAGCAGAAGGGAAAAGCCCCCAATTTTCCAACGCGGGTGAAGACGAGAAATCCGCGGCAGTGCAAGGCCGGAAAAGCAGCGGGAAGCAGCAGGAAAGCAAGCTCTGGACGGAGAAACTCGCAGAAGAGCTGAAGCAAAGAGAGAGAGAGAGAGAGAGAGAGAGGGAGAGGGAGGGAGGCACCGAGAGAAGAGATCGAAGTGGAGAACGAAGGGAAATTGGGGAAGGGAGCTAGAAGGATCTGGGAGAAAGAAGCAGAAGCAGAAGAAGAAGATGATGATGAAGAAGGAATCGCTGAGCTCGAACCCACCAGCAGCGAAATCTGGCGAGCAGAGGCAGGAGCTGTTGTCCTACGTCTGCAGGAAAGCAGCGGAAGGGGAAGAAAGAAGGGAGGAGGAGGGCATTGCTATGTTACAACATCACCATGAAAGCTGTGGGGGGGGTAGATTGAGAGAGAGAGAGAGGAAGGAACGGATGGAAAACCAGAGAGGATAAGCGAACGGGGGAAGGGGGGGATTGGTCTGTTACATCGCCATGAGAGCTGCAGAAGAAGAAGAAGAAAGAAGGAAGAAGGAAGGAAGAAGAAGAAGAAAGAAGAAGAAGAAGAAGAAGAAGAAGGCGCTGCTCCTGCTGCTGCTGCTGATGATGATAATGATGATGATGATGATGGTGATGGAGAGAGAAGAGAGAGGAAGAAGAAGAAGAAGAAGAAGAAGGAGGAGGAGGAGGTGTTGGGAGAAATGGAGACGGGAGCTTCTGCACTTTACTTCGCCATCGCCATGGAAGCTGCAGAAGAAAGAAGGAAGAAGAAGAAGAAGAAGAAGAAGAAGAAGAAGAAAGAAGAAGAAGAAGAAGAAGAAGAAGAAGAGAACAGAGGGGAGATGCACGCGATGCCGTCGGATTGGGGCCGCGATCCGGATCGCATCCGGGCCGTCCGTTACAGCAGAGCCGGGCGTGGCTTCACCCAGGTCACGAGTTCGAATCCCGCCTGCCGTCACTCCCAAATCTCCCCTTCTCTTTTCTTCTTCTTCTTTCTTCTTTCTTCTTTCTTCTGCGCCCCCATTCATTCAATTCCATCCATCTCCTCTCCTCTCCTCTCCTCTCCTCTCGCTGTGCCGTAACGCAGAGCAGAGAAGAGAAGCGAAGAGAAGAGAAGGGAAGACAGTCCATCGCCATTGGGCCCCGCCCCTTCTCTCTCTCTCTCTCTCTCTCTCTCTCTCTCTCTCTCTCTCTTTCTTTCTTTCTTTCTTTCTCTCTTCCTTCCGTCGCCCCCCTTCCCCCCATTCCATTCCATCAGAGCGAGCAGGCCTTTTCCCCGAGCTTTAAAAATGTTATCCATCTCTCTATCCACCGCAGAGCACACATCGCACCACATCGCAACACAGCACCCAGAGAGAAGAAGAAGAAGAAGACGAAGAAGAAGAAGAAGACGAAGAAGAAGAAGGAGAAGGTGAAGGAGAAGGAGAAGGAGAAGGAGAAACCAGCAGGCAAAGGCAAAGAGGCAAGGCCAGACCATACGCAGATGCAGCAGCAGATGCGTTCTTGTGCCTGTTTTCTTTTGCTTCTTTCTCCCCATTCCCTGCTCTGTTCTGCTCTGTTTCTTGTTCCTGTTCCTGTTTCTGTTTCTGTTTCTGATTCTTCTCTCCTCTACTAATATCTTGTGGCAGTTCAGATTTCTCTTTGAAATCCACACACAACACTTCTGCAACCACCACTTGAGATGAAGAAGGATCGAAACCGACTGCTTCTACCGCTCTCGTTGTTGCGTTGTCGTCGTCGACGTATACTTTGCTGGGAGGGAAGATCGTTACGATCGTCGATCTTCATCCAGAACCAAAGCCCGTGGCAGAAAATGCGAGCAGCAACGTTCGGAATTGGATCGGATCGGAAGAAGCAATAAAGGCAGAGTTAACCTCGCTTGATAAAAGAAAAGTATTTGGTCCTGTAGGAAGAGGAGCAAGAGGAGGAAGAGGAAGAAGAAGAATGAAGAAGAAGAGGGTCTATCTGCCTGCTTGCTTGCTTGCAATGATCGCATTTCGATAATGGGGAGAGAGAGAGAGAGAGTGGTTGTAGGTCGATCTGATCTGATGCAATGCACCGAACACGTTATGTCTGTTGCTAGTGATGCGTTCCGATCTCGCAGCTTGCTCTCGACATCGATTAGGCCTCTCTTGAATTCAAGTCCCCTGTGGGATCTACGCGAGCTTACCGCGAGAGAGAGCTCGCGCACGGAAAGGAAACGTCCGAGAGCCTGTTCTACAATCGTCGCTAGCTGTTAGCACCGTGCCTGCGTTGTAGCGATCTGCTGGCTCCGTTCCCTTCTTTTATCGTCGCCGTATTGGGCCATGGCAGAGCAGTGTAGACACGCTACCGCGCTTGCGCATTCTTACTCGCATCGTCCCACTCTGGCCCCGTCCGATGCTGGCGCCAATGATAATAATGGAGTTGT
Organism: Azolla pinnata; assembly: GCA_037176905.1. Lineage (NCBI taxonomy): Eukaryota > Viridiplantae > Streptophyta > Polypodiopsida > Salviniales > Salviniaceae > Azolla > Azolla pinnata. The sequence goes on from JBBBWG010033585.1 coordinate 18,804, forward strand.
TCCTTATGGTCTCCGTCGAGCACCACACGACGTACATATGGCCAAAAAGGAAGAAGCAGAAGCAGAAGCAGAAGAAGAAGAAGAAGAAAAAAAAAAGAAATACGGAAGGGCAAGAGATCTACCACCACCACTGTCCTCGAAGGCGCTATCGCTGTTCTGTCAGCTAGTCCTGTGAAGCGTCCCGAGATTCTTACTGTTGTAATAGGGACAACGAAGGTCATTCCGTGTGCTTGCGCACTGCTTGAAGTAGATAGATAAGGTCTGGCTTTCGGCACGCCACTGCTCTCTCTCTCTCCCTCCTCTTTTCCCCCTGCAAAGATCGAACGGGAGAGCAACAGACCAACATTCGGATGGAGGAACAGGGCAAGGCGGAGATGGGGAAGAGCAATTTGCGATGGGTTATCGGGTGCTCCAGATCGCACCCTCCTCGTCGGCCCGAGTTCGTATGGCAATGGCAAAGCAAGGCTAGCTGGTAGCTAAACGCGGCGAGATTCGAGCTCGAGGGTCTGTAGTTAACCGTAACAAGTAAAAAAAGAAGAGGGGAAAAAAAAAACGCAGAAGCTGTAGCAGCAGCAACAAGCAGGGTGCTGGGTTTAGCAGCGGGGGTAAGTTCATGTCAAGTTCTCCGCTCCGACAAGCATTAATACTGCCGGGGCCTCGTCCGCAGGACCACACACTACGCTGTCCCCAAGATCCAGAATTGAGGGGGCTCTCGCTCGCTCCGCCCGGACCGTTTTCTTCCTTGCACCCTCTCTCTATCTTGCTCTCTGCCTCTCTGCTCTCTACCTCTTTGCTCTCGGCTCACCTCCCTCGATTGCGCTTTCAGATACGCAATAAACCCGTAGACGCAAGGCCGGTGCGCCAAGTACTCGCTCCGAATTAATGCTTTTCTTTCTTTCTTTCTTAACGCAGAGAGGCTGGAGTGTGTCGTGGAGCGCTTGTTCACGATCGGATCGATCGATGGGCAGATTTTGTTAGCCTTGTAGAAATTTGCTCTTGCTTCTTCTTGAGCAGATTTATTTGCCCATACATGATGTATATATATCTATATATCTATATCTATATATACACACATATTGTATATCTCTTCTTCTTCTCTTTGGTTTTGCAAAGTGGCTTTGCCAGGTTTCGAACTTGCGACCTCTTTCCCTTCCCTGCTTCTTCTTCCTGCTTCTTCTTCTTCCTGCTTCCGTCTCTGCAGGGGCCCTCGCCATCGCCCTCCTGTGCCCACTGCCGCCATGGAAGGCTTCCCTTCCCCCCTGCTCCAGCTTCCCAATTTGGGGCCCCCAAAGCCCTGCATGTTTTCCTCGGCCATGACTGGTTTGCATTATGACCTCCTTCGTGCTGGACTTCCACCAAGCTCTCTTCTTTCTTGGCTGCTGGAGGTAGGTCTTTCCCCGTTCCAATCTCTCTTCTTCTGGATGTCCTTCTTCGACTCTCTGCTTTTCTTTCGCTCCTCCTGCTTCGGTTTGTTTTCTGATGGATGATGGGTTCTGGAAATCGGAAGGGATGTCTAGAGGGGCCCGAGAATGCCCCATCCCGATGGTGCTGTGCTTTTGTGCGTGGAACATCGGATTTTACACGCCGGCCACGCAGCATTTGGCCTTTCGAGTATCGGTGCTGGATCGCGAACGGTGGAGTTCGCGGCCTCTCGTGATGATATTCGATATATTGTTAGGTTGTTTACATTCTGCCATGCCGAGCTTTGAACAACATTGCTCACGATGTGGTGATGCTGGGAAAGACAGATGGTTCCTGTCTGTCATCTTCAACTCGGCGGAGAGAAGGGGTTTTGGCTTTTGGCGATGGTAACCCATGTGTTCAGCACACAAAGCATTTGGATTTGGATGAATTCTAGCCCTTTGAAGCTGTTTCAGACAAGAGTGTGAGAGAGATTTGGAGCTATGGAACCACCCAAGACTGTGTCGAGATATCAAGCGATCTTTTGAGTGCCAAGATTTTGTGGTGCTTCTTTAGCACTGTGGTGGCTAAGATGAGGGGTGCTCATGGATGTGGAACTTTTGTTCTAGTGGTTGTACCTTGTAAACTTGCTCCCTCGAGCTCATCTGGAAGGAAAACAATCTTCATGTCCATTTGATAGAAGGGAACCCCCTTCTGCTGCAGCTAATTGAAACACAGTTTGTGTGCTAGCCAGTGTTGATCCTCACCACAAGGAGCAAAATATCTCGTCTATGCTTTGGCATCCATGTAGGTGAGCTTCGTCGCAAAGGAGTGTGAAATGTGTAATTAGTGACAAGCCAGGACGAAGATCAGCTGATTTTATGTACGAATTGGTGGGGGTTGGGAATCAAAATGCTGTGATCGAGAGGGTGTAGATTTGTGGAGGCTCGAGTGTGTAGATTTGTGGAGGCTCGAGTGTGTATTAGATGAAGGCACCATGTATGATGCATTGAAATAGCCATAGTGATAGCACACTTTCATTCTGCCATGTACTGTTGTTTGTATCGGCTGTGAGTGTCGAGTGAACTCGTGCTAATTGTGTCAATTAATTCTTTGTCTTTGTTTAGCGGTTCCATCACCAGCACGGCCTTTGATGAAGCATTCGTTGCTCAAGGAAGGATGACTGGCGGGCCCAGCAGGAAATTCGGCGGACTATGGCAGGATGAGAAGAAGTACAGGGTAGCAACTGATGGATGTCAAGACACGAGTGTGAATAGCGACAAGCGTAGATGGTTGATGCATTCGCCTTTGGCACAGAGCAAATGGAGGCAGTTGCAACAAACAGCCAGGAATCTTCTTCCGATTGAAGGCGATTGTAGCTGCTGAAGTTCAAGTAGCAGAATCAGGCTGATAGTGGCTGTGCTAGCAGAAGGCATAATGGGAGAATACAATGAGCAGAGCTGATAGAAGTAAGCAACTTATGGCGGCGAGCCAGATACAGAATCTCTCATATTTCGGCAAAATTTCTAACAGGGGCAGTGCCAAACTGGCTCTTACAGCAGGACATAGCACTTAAAATACAAAGTCCTGGCGATGGAACCAATACTACTGCTGGCCATTGATCTTAACTAGAAGGGGGAGCTTCTCCTGCCTCTCTGGTGATTGCATCAACTCGCCATTCGCCCAAACCAAATCAGTGCATCTGTTAATCCACAAGGGAGTTGCTGGTATTCCAGAACTATACGAAATCGATTCATTTCTGAAGTTGGGCTTTGCTACCAGTTTGGACGGAAAACTAATTTTGCACTATATTGAAATGCATTACAGGTAATGTAACCGTAGTGCCCAAACCAAAGCGGTGTATCTGTTAATCCACGAGGGAATTGCTGGTATTCACCTTTCATCCAGAACTATACGAAATTGATCCGTCTCTGAAGTTAGCCTGCTACCAGTTTCTGGATATGCCATCGATTTGGACGGAAAACTAATTTTGCATTATATTGAATGCATTAGAGGTAATGTGCAGATTGAAATCAAGGATTATGGTGGATAAAATCCCTTCTTCCAAGATCCCTCTTGTTCTTCTCCCAGTAGAACTGGACAATGTCATTGAACATCATCCGATTGTGTTAGCGGATTCACCCATATTGTTGTTTTTTCTTCCTTCTTCTCCTTTCCTTGTATTATTTCATATAGTGGTGATGCCTCTTCGATTCTTTTTTCGCATGCTCCTATAATAAGATTAGCTGTGGGTATGTTTAGTAGCCAAATCCTTGCTCCACATGCTGCCCTGCAAAACCCGACTTTCTTGTTAATCAAATGCTTCACAATCCATATCCCCATCAATCAAGCTTCCTTGATGTGTTGATACAAGGATTTGGATCAGATATTCGATGGATCCCTTATCTCTCACTCATATCTTGATGGATCTGAACAAGATTATATCTGCCTCAAAGATTTCAATCCACATATATGTTCTTAATGCTAAGCTTTCTCCAACCTTGATAATCCATGCCGGTTCTTGGGTTCTGCAACTGAAGTTTTGATGGAGGATAATGATCCGATGAAGGACAATCGGATTCAAAGATATCAATCGGGCGATGCGTAACGAATGTGATTGCTACAAGATTTTTGCTTCTTTTACCTTGTCATGTCTTGTGAGATTTAATCCTCCAATACTTACAATGCTTGCATCTGCCTCCAGATGTTGATTCGTCGAGGAAGAAGAAGGAGGAACAGTTTGCCTAATGCGAGCTGCATCGCTTCAGGGGAAAATATTGCAAGCAAACGCTTTTATTTATTTTTACCATGGCACCAACCATTGCATGCACACTGACATTCGATGTCCTCTGATCCGGTAAAACCATGCTGGGACATCTTTGTGTGCGCGTTCCTCATTCATGAGCGTGGCAGAAGGGTAGTTAGAGCTTCTAGCAAGAACTCCACGAGAACTGACACATGTCTGTCTTTACAGATGGTCCCACCCCCCCCACCCCCCACGTCGATGGATACCGAGTCGGCGAGGAAACATCGCAGAACGTGGGAGTGGGGCTCAACTCAAGATCAAGCAGCATTCAATCTGAATCAAGAGTTTGGGGTTTAGGGTCTAGGGTCACAGGACTCGCTGTAGAGGCCATGTGAAGGAAGGGACGAAGAGATGTTTGCATCGATGATTCCATTTGGATGATCCATCTCCATCACAAAGCGAGGAGCTTTGCTCGGAGAAGGAATCGACGAGAACTTGTACAGAACGGATTCGAGTGTTCCTTGCTCTGCCGCGAAGGGAAGCAGATTGCATGATCCATCTCCATCACAAACCGAGGAGCTTTGCTCGGAGAAGGAATCGACGAGAACTTGTACAGAACGGATTCGAGTGTTCCTTGCTCTGCCGCGAAGGGACGCAGATTGCATGAGCCTCTCTCTGCTCGTCGGCAGAGAGGCTCATACAATCTGCTTTAGTCTCGGTGGTGTCGAGAAGGTTCTGTCTCATCAACCGCTCATACGCCTTGAAGCTGCGCTTGCTGTTTTGGCAGTTTTGGAGGTAGAACTAGCCAAGGGCATGAATCGTGAATCATTTTAAAACTTGCAATGGAAGAAGAAAAACACATTGCCAAGGGCATCGATGCAGTGAACCTGCTCTGACTCTCTCTGGGTTGAAGCCGTGCTGCTGTTTTTTTTTTTGCTGCAATCTTGGAGGTAGAACAAGCAAAGGGCATGAACTGCAAATTACGCAAAACTTGCAAAGGAAGAGGGAAAAAAATAAAAAACACACATGCCAAGGGCATGCTTGTAAGATACGCAAACGTGCTTCGATGCTCTCCGTGTGCTGAAGCCTCATGCAATCGTTTTTTTTTGTTTTTTTTTTTTGCAGTTTTGCAGATAGAACAAGCAAGGGGCATGAACTGTGAATTGCTTAACAACTTGCAAAGGGAAGGGGGGAAAGAAAAAAAACAAAAAACACATCATATGTAAACTTTGCTCTGACTCTCTTCTTCTCCAGTTTCTCCAGTTTTTGCAGTTTTGGAGGCAGAACACAAGCCAAGGGCATGAAGTGTGAATTATGTAAAACTTGCCAAGGAATGAAGAGAACACATTCCAAGGGCATGTCTGCAATATATCTAAACCTGCTCTGACTCCCTCTGTTTCTTCTCTGTCTCTCTCTGTCCTCGAGAGATCGTGGAAGATCGAATTCCTTCTGCAAATCGCAGCTATGGAGTGGTCTGAGCTTTGGTGCATCTTCGGGCCTGGCCTCTCTGGAGCTTTCTTTGGAGCCGGCTGGTGGTTCTGGGTGGATGCCGTCGCCTGTAGCTCCTCCTCCGTTTCTTTCCTTCACTATTTGCCAGGTAGGCTTCTTCTTCGACCTTTGCTTCTTCTTTTTTTTTTTTCTTCTCCCCCGTTGGTTTTCTTGATCCTTTGTTTTGCATGCATGAGTGGGTACTATTCCGATGTATATCTACGTATTTACATGGATGTGTGTTGGCAAATCCTCTCGCCAGAAACAAAAAAGAAAGGGAAGAAGAAAATGGACGCTTTCCTATCCTTTCTTCCAAAGATGCGTACGTTCAACAATTTCGTTCGTAATGGAAATGACATGTTTTCATGATAGTTGCCCTTGATCCATGCTTGTTTTCTTCAGAGCATGTGGGCAAGCCCGATTTAATCCTGCAATCCGTCCATCACGAAGTTCTTGCAATCGATACGGATAACTTCTGTTGAAAGGGATAATTCTTAATAGTGGGATGCCACGGCAATGCATGCTTGCATCATCTGCCATGAATTTTAAGATCATGACATGTTGAAGGTGCTCGCTTTTTGGTTCACCATGGCTTCTTAGAGCATAAGTGAACGATCCCTTTGACAATGTCACAGCAAACTGAAAGTAAGCCTAGAAGTATGTCAGTGGATATTTGTGCCTTACCATGTTACTCTAATCGACAATACTAGTGCCATCATAAATCAAATGAATCAATAGGAAATAGGTGGAAATCAGTGGAGAGTCAGATCTGGCAATAATTTAACATTGTTAAAAAACCCAACAAACCTATGTCTAGTCCAAACCACATGGATTTTTGTGAGATAGTTAGAAAATCTAATAAACCTAAGACTGGTCCTGGTTAATTTTTAACCTTCTGTAACTCAAAACAATGCGTTGATGATGCTTGTATAGAACAAGCACGTGATTTATTATGTTTTTCTACAACGTCTCTTTTGTAATCCCTTTTGATTATGTTTGCATTTGACAACAATGTATGGTTTGTATAATGAAAAAGCATACATTTCCGCATGTGAAATTTTGATGGGAAGCATCTTTGGTGTTTCTTCCAGGGATTTGCGCCTCATTTGCAGCATTGATGTTCAATTGTGTTCGGAGGGATGACATTCAAGATTACTCTCCATATGATGATGGTGAAGGCTGCAGGTGAACCACTTAATCTTGTGATTGCTGTTTACAAAAAACCTGTTTTATTTTTGCTTGCAAAACTATTCATGCAGCTTTAGCTTTCTTTGAAAATGAAAACATGTTTGCTTGTGCTCATGTATTCTTTGTATCAATTGTGAATGCTATAGTTATATGTAGCAATGACTTTTGGTTAATTAACTGAATTATTTGTTATTGCTGGATTGTTTTGTAGAACTAGGACCTGGCTGTTTCTAGCTTATGTGATCTCCTTTGTATCACTTGCGGCATCAGTTGGATTGCTGATTCAGGATGCATTGGTTGATACTGCAGCATCCACATGGACTGGGGTAGCTGGTATACTACAATGTGTATGCATCCTAGCAAGGTATGTCTCTATGATGCTTTTCTTACTCTTCTTTTGCATGCATATCAGTATGCGTTTTTTTCTATGTGGCTGTCAAGATGTTTTGAGCATTTACAAGAATTCCTTATGCTTTCCAAAGAATGTCAATGTTCCTCCCTATAAAGAAAATCATATCATTATGGTGAAGTGCTCTTGTAAGGCTCAAAACACGTAATGTGGTATCTTTGTAAATACCCGACAAAATTGGAATGAATGTTTTGTGATTTTGCTGTTATAAAAGTTTTTTTGAAGATTGATATGCTTTTCTCGTTTTGACTATGCAGTGGCTTGGTATATTGGACATCTCGAACTGGAGAATATTGAGGCCCACTTGTGAGAGACAGATTTTGTATGTGGTTCGGAATGTGCATTTCTTGTACATGCACACAGTTGTATATTAGTCTAACACGAGCTTGGATCGTGAAAGAAAAACGGGAACATATAAAAGAGTTTGAATGTCAAAAAATATAAGCGCAAAGTTCAGCCACAAAAATATCTGCTACAACTATAATTATACATCTGTCTATCTATCTATCTATCTGTCTTCCTATCTATATAAGTATTCCAATTCATTCTTTTATTTCTCCAGTACGCTAGCTGCAATGATGAATTCTTTGTGCTGATTGATTTTCTACTGGGCACGATGCTTATGTGTCTTATCACAGCAAGAGTTTCTATAAGCAAACAAAAACCTTGACATTGTCTTGCAACAGATACTCATTGAAAGACTGTGTAAGTGACATGTCTGTTTCAATCATCCAAACATAGAATGATCCCAGGTATTCGAGAAACACATATCAGTTATAACCATGTGGGCTATATGCATGAGGGATTTCTAGGTGCAGTAGCAATCTCACCATGTTTCACTATCTGAGGGTTGTGGTTTGTAAGTAAGCCGATACTTTCTGAATGTGTAAGAAATCGCTCTCCCTGTTTGGACTCTTGAAGTGACAACTCTGGTTCTGGTATTAATTTGCCGAATGATATTTACTATCCTTTGAAGGCTTCACAAGGCTTTGTTTTGTAAATCACATGGTTCTTGACTTGTGGGGTAGTGTGTGCTCAAGGAATTATTGATTGGATCAGTTAGAATTATACAATGTAAAGTAAACACCATGGTTGTGTTACGTGTAATTAGTTTTGTTGTTTGGTACAATGTTGCTATGGTAAATTCAAGTTTTTTTTTTATCTATTCGTTGACTGTTGCTGCAGAATATGCACAAATGAGCTCAAAACGCATTCATCAGCTTGCCATTGAACCATTCTTCATGTATGGCCATGATAGTAATGCAGCCCTAAACTAAGATTGGTTCCACTTTTGCTTAATATGCACTCTTAATCTAACATTCCTTTGGGAAATATTCAACTTGAGTTATACCCAATCGAGTGAAATTTTATGATCTTTTAGACTTTGAAGGAACCCTTACAATCATGATCATTACCACTAGAATGTTGTGGTTATTCACTACGTTTTCAAGTTGTTGATGGATCACCACTTGTGCTTAGCTTGGATGATCAAGCACCCTTAAACCATCATATTTCCTTTTAATTTGTTGATCAACCGCTGAAGCTTTTTTGTTAGAAGAATTGGCCTTTAATCTTCGGTAGTCCATGCATCAATTCTCCTTAATGCTTTGACCAATCTCATTGTTACAAAAGTTTAGAAGAATAGGTTATTAAGTGCGTGTAGTGAATCTATCATCTTTCATCTTGCATTACAAATTTGCAATGCAGAATCAATCACTGAACTTAGCCTTCAGAGTAAATGTGTAGTCTCAAGCAAAGAAAAAAAGAACCGTTTACTGTTGGGGCGCATTATTGAGCTAAGGAGATGAGAAGGTTGTATACTAAGGTCCGTAGGGTTGTTAATTCTTGGGGTTCTGAAAATGGAGGGATTTTCCAATGGATGGAAGCTGGCAGCTTCTGCATGGATGGCACGTCTTTCCTACCAAATGGCTTCTAATTCTAGCAATAATTTCTTTCGGTTTCTCTATAGATTCCAGGCTGAGAGGAGATGAAGCAAGAGCAAGAGCAAGAGCAAGAGCAAGAACACTGCAAGATCAAATCCCGAGTTTCGTTCTGTTAATCGTAAAAGACCCACTTCAAGAGCAGAGCAAAAGGACAAGACGGTCGTCGAGATTGTATGATCAAAGCCTTAATTTGTGTTTTTCTTGTACTCTTGAGGGCTTGGAAAAACCCACTTCACATGCTCTTCTTTTTTTCTTACAGTAAGATTCTCCCTTACAATCATGTCATCGGGTAGCGGTGAGCCCTTGCACCTTGTTGATGTTATTTTTCATGACCATAAGGAAATCAGGGCCTTTTTTGAGGTAAGCCACATTCATATCCACACTTTGATCCATTTCATAATGTTTTTCTCCTGAAGTTCATTTCATATTTCCATTATTTTCTTGTTATTTACGTTCCACAGTTTGTCATCAGATCCATTCGATCATCAGTCTTTGGTTTCGGTCTATGTTTGTAGAGCATGAGCTTCGCATATGAATCATCTTGTTTAAGGGCGGTTTGCTGAACGGGATTTATTTATGTGGTTTGATTGAAGAACTGTGTCTTAACAAAATGCACCCAAAGTTTAGTTCTGGTAAATGTGCAGAAGAGCATTCCATTGAAACCTGAGTTATGTGTGCATTCCATCAGGCAAACAGGATTTTATGATTTTCTATGGTTTATGATAGGCAGCGCATACTGTTCTTGTTTGTTTTTCCATTAAATGATTTTGTTTCTTTTGAAAACTGTCCGGCTTGGAATCCCCACATCCACAACAGTATTTTGCAGGTCGAAAATGCCAATCATCTATGGCAGCTGCATCTCTACAACCTGTTTATTCTTCAAATTCCTCTGATTTTGCATGCATATATGGGCTTTGTGCCGTTGTCCTGTTCATTCCCTCTTGAGTTCATACAGTAAAATAGAGTCCTGTGTTATCATGTATATGTGACATATAGTAGAGAAGGCTTGTGACTGTACCATGATGTGTTAACAAACTGGCGAGCTGCCCCTTTTAGAATACGAAACATGGGGGAAATTATTTCTTGCACAAAGGCTGGGGACTGTACCACGATGTGTTTTTTCAATCAGTAGTGCTGCTGTATGCACATGAAAGATCGTCAATTTGTTGTGAGTGTATAGTTTTGGTGTCCACAAACGGGTGACAATATGAACCACTGCTCATCATTCATTGTTCTTTAAACACCCGATCTGACATTGAACTTAAAAATATACAGAAGGGATCTTAAACAGATCACATTGGTTCTTTGCTCAAATTGGGGCATCGCCGATGCTGATCATGTTTGGTATATATAAGTGTACCAGACAATTCTTTCTTGTTTGTTTACTCACCTGTTTTTTGTCTTTTCTTTCCAAATTCTTTCCAAATTCTTCTTCAAAGCAATACACGAAATGCTCTTCGGAGATGGACAAGCAGAAATGGAGCAACCAATGGCGTTGGGAGGTGGCGCGCCACGCGGTGAGCGAGGAGTTGGTGGCATACCCTGCGTTGGAGTACCACGTTGTGGGAGGCCTCTCGCTAGCCGAGAAGGATCGGGCCCAGCACCAGGTGGTGAAGCAGAACATCTCGAAGCTCGAGGGGATGGCCGTGAGCGATGCATCATACGATCCCCTCATGCACGAGACGCAGCGTGCCCTCGAGGAGCACATGAAGGAAGAAGAGGAGAATGACCTCGTCAAGCTTCGAGATGCTCTCCCACGTGACGAGGGCCTCCGGCTTGGTAGCCGCTTCAGCCTCACGAAGAAATTTGTTCCTACACAGTTAAGAGTGCTCCATCCCCCCCTTCGCTGGATATATGCATGTATTTGTGTGTGATTCACATGAGACTATGCATTTGTGGCTATGCATGCGTGCGTCAATGTATCAGACGGATCACGTACAGGTTAAATTGGATTTTTGTGGATGCTTGGGCCCTTTATTTTGTCCTTCTTTTGGTGGGATTTTGGGCTGTCATTGATTTCTTGATGTTCAAACCTTCCCATGTCTTTTGTCATATTGAGACAATGCATGTAATTGTGTAGGCATATGAGATCCATCTATGTGTGTTTGGGCTGTCATTGATTTCTTGATTTTCAACCTTCCATGACTTTTGTCATAGAGGCAATGCATGTAATTGTAGTTGTGTAGGCATATGAGATCATCCATGTGTGTTTGGGCTGTCATTGATTTCTTGATTTTCAACCTTCCATGTCTTTTGTCATATTGAGACAATGCATGTAATTGTGTAGGCATATGAGATCATCCATGTGGGTCTGATTTTCAACCTT
>JBBBWG010033596.1:0-24176 GCA_037176905.1 Azolla pinnata
CTTCTTCTTCTTCTTCTTCTTCTTCTTCTTCCCCTGTTCTGCTTCTGCTTCTGCTTCTGCTTCTGCTTCTTGTGATTCTGCTGCTGCTTCGTCCTCGCCCATGGCTTCCTCTGTCTCTCCTGAATCCTCCCAGGATCACGGCGCTCTCTACCACCTCAGCAGAAGCCTCGATCAACCTCTCGACATCGAAGCTTCCCGCCTCACCACACCTCCTCCCCCAAAGGTACATATCTCCCGGGATCGCTGTCCATCTCTCTCTCTCTCTCTCTCTCTCTCTCTCTCTCTTTTTCTGTGTTTCTAGCAGTTTTGATCCTCTCTGAGCTAAGATTCTTCTGTCTCCATGCCTTCGATGGGGTTGTGATTTGTACACGCGCTCATCTTCTTCCCCCGATCTCATTCTTAACCAGTGCTCTTGTAATGCTGGCTTTTTGTTTTCTCTCCGCAGCCTTCCACGGCTATGGTGACGCTGCTCTTTGCGTTCCAGAGCCTTGGGATCGTGTATGGAGATCTCGGGACTTCTCCTCTTTACGTCTACCGAAGCATCTTCCCCCATGGCTTTTCTCAGGGGAAGGAACAAGAGGAGCTTGTGGGAGCTCTCTCGCTCATCATCTACGCTTTGATCCTTATACCTCTCATCAAATACACATTCATTGTCATGAGAGCCAATGACAATGGAGAAGGTAAAAGATAGCTCGTTTTTCCTCAGAATCTTTGTGTTCCTAACCGAATCTGCCCTCGTCTGCATTGGATTGTATGAAGAGAAGTACTGCCATTCTCTCTCAAACCAAAATGAACACGACATCTTCATCCAAACGTAAGCGAGAAGCAGAAATCTTAATCTCAGAAGCCTCGTTTACCACGCGTAAATCGCAGAGCTTTTGCAGTCATGCTTTTTTAACGAGCTATGGAGCGTGTTTCTGTGTCATTGTTCAAATTTTATGTCTTCGCGATTCCTTATTTATGAAGTTCCAGCATTTTGCAGGAGGGACGTTTGCACTCTTCTCGTTGATCTGTCGGCATGTCAAGACAGACACTATTCCGAATCAGCATCCTACTGATCAATCATTGACGACGTATAGTATGACCAGACTAGAAGAAGGCTTGGTAGCAAGGAAAGTCAAAAAATGGCTCGAAGGAAGCTATTGGGGCCAAAAGATTCTCGTCATCTTGGTTCTCCTCGGTACCTCTATGCTTATTGGAGATGGCATATTGACACCTGCAATTTCAGGTTCAGGATCTGTTTCCGTTGATTAAGTGATTATGAAAGCTTGTGGAATTGAAAACTGCAAATTGGTGAAGAATAGACATGCTAGAACCTTGATTTGGATCACAAATCCCTGCGATTGATTGAAGATGATGTGTTGTGGGATTTGGTATTGAAAGAGCTTACACATCACCATGAGAATGCTCGCAAGGAATGTCGTTAAATGTTTTCCCAGCTTTCTTTTCGGGCTGGTAATGTAATCTGTTTCAACAGAGGATTGTTATTCAATCAAGGTTCTTCGTAGAGTAACACATCTGAAATTTTGGACACTGCGTTCAGCTTTGCATGAAGCTTGTGAATCTGATGACCCAATTTTACCTGAGATTTCATTGGAATCGGAAATTTCTGCAAGCCTTAGATGTATGATTCCATCATTACCACATGATACTCTTCCTTTGTTATGATCATGCAGTGCTGTCTTCAGTTGGTGGGATCAAGGTAAATCAACCGAAAGTTGAAGAAGGTGGGTTTTCCCATGCATTTTCTTTGAGCTTCATTTGGTTACGAATCAGCTTTATGCTATGGTTTTGTGCCTATCTGCAGGTTGGGTAGTTGGGATAGCATGTATCATTCTATTGTTTCTATTCAGTGTTCAGTGGCTTGGGACTGACAGAGTAGGCTGGTTTTTTGCGCCGGCTGTCTTAATTTGGCTCGTTTCTATTGGCACCATTGGGATTTACAATACAATCAAGCATGATTACATGGTGCTAAAGGCCTTTTCACCTGTGTATATAGTTCGATACTTTACTAATAATTCAACGAAGAATTGGGTATCATTGGGAGGCGTGCTCCTTAGTATTACAGGTATGATATGTCGAGGAAGATAATGACTTTGGTGAGTTTGTGTATGACAACGACGTTTTTCTTTCAACAGGTACAGAAGCATTATATGCTGATGTGGGACATTTCTCTGTATTGTCTGTCCAGGTTCACAACCGGCATAGCTTGCATATATAAATTGTCCATATTCTGTATGTTTTCACTATCACATGCTCCACACATGGGATCTGCATTAGATTCATGGTCTTTCGAAAGGCCTGCATTAGATTCATGTTCTTTTGGTGGATGTCTATGTATTGTGCAGCTTGCTTTCGGGTGTTTTGTGCTGCCGTGCTTGCTTGCAGCATATGTGGGTCAAGCTGCATATCTCTCTCAAAATCCCCTTGATGTGCAACAAGCTTTCTACAAATCTATACCTGGTAAGGAAAACACCTGCTTTTGTACTTCTTCCATCTATTTGTGATGTGGTGTAACGTGTGATATAGCATAGGTTCTGTTCGGTTTCAGTAAGACAGTTAGTTGAGTGTGGTTAGGTTCATGGGTGTCAAGGGCATGTGTCAGAATGTAATAAGCTCAAGGTGTCCCTCTTCTTTTCTCCAGAAGGAGTATATTGGCCAATATTTGTTATCGCGACATTGGCAGCCATCATCGCAAGTCAAGCTACCATATCTGCAACATTCTCTATTATTAAGCAGTCTGTAGCACTGGGCTGCTTTCCGAGAGTGAAAATCGTGCACACATCTCAAAAGCACTATGGGCAGGTCTATATTCCTGAAATCAACTGGATCTTGATGGTATTGTGCATTATTATCACGGCCGGGTTCAAGGAGACAGTCCAGATTGGGAACGCGTATGGTGAGTTCCAGGTTTTTGCACTCTCGATATCTTAGCACTGCATGCATTTTGCTTACATTTCATCAGGGGTCTATTGCTTGTGCAGGCATTGCTGTGGTGGTTCTGATGATTGTCACCACAATTCTGATGGGTATTGTGATGCTATTAGTATGGCAAACGAACTTCGTGCTCACTCTTTTGTTCGTCGTTGTCTACCTGGTGGTGGAAGTCATCCTCTTGTCGGCGATGCTCTTCAAGTTTGATCAGGGTGGATGGGCACCCCTGGCCATTGCTGGCCTTTTCTTGCTTGTTATGTATACTTGGCACTACGGTACGCTGAAGAAGTATGAGATCGAGAAGCAGAATAAGGTTCCCTTGAGCTGGATTCTTGGCCTGGGCCCTTCCCTGGGGCTTGTAAGAGTACCGGGAGTCGGGCTTATATACTCAGAGCTAGCACATGGGGTTCCTTCGATCTTCTCCCATTTCATGACTCATTTACCTGCCATACACTCGGTGGTTGTATTTGTATGCATCAAATATCTTCCTGTCAACAGGGTCCCTGCTAGTGAGAGGTTCCTGTTTAGAGGAATAGGGCCCAAGGAATTTCGTCTGTATCGGTGCGTGGCAAGATATGGGTATATGGATTTGCACAAGAAGGACGACAAATTGGAGGAGACCCTTCTCGATAATCTCGAGTATTATATCAAAGACAATGCATTATCAGAGGACTGCAGCGACTCGCAAGAACCGGAGATGCCGAGATCGTCGCATAACGACTCGATAGAAGAAGACGGGTCTGTGCAAATGCTGTCTGCATCAGGGAGCAGGAATGCACGCTGTCGGGTTCATTTTGCGGCTGAGCCCGAAGAACACGACAGAGAATCGGAGAACCTTCTTTTCTTGCATCAAGCCAGAGAGTCTGGGGTGGTTCATATCCTCGGAGATGTGATAGTGAAGGCAAAGAGAGATTCTAACTTGGTCCATAAATTTATAGTAGACTACATCTACTCGCTGCTCCGTCGAATCTGCCGCGAGAACAGCGTGGCCTTGAATATCCCACACGAAAGCCTCTTCAATGTTGGTCAGGTGTACTATCTATGAGCACATAGCCATGTTATGACAGTGACTCCCACCAAATGGAAATTGCATCTTTGCTCAATCCACCTGCGTGTTGATTGACTGCTGGCCATTTGTATCTGATCTTATCGAAGCTATTTGGTCAGCGCGAGGTGTAAGAAATAAGAGCATTTTATAACAGTTGGGATGTATAAAATAAGAAGCTGGTTAAGTGGAGCTGTCCAGTGGTGAACTTGCAAAAGGTCCTTGCCGCTCATGCACTACTGGTTGTCTGTGTCATGAAGGTCTGCCATGAAAGGCACCAGCAGCAATGGAGGGGGTTTCACAGAGATCAGTCATTTGGAGTCTTACCCAAAATAGTGCTCGGATGTATGCTGTTCCAAGTTGAGGGTTTCAGCCATCAAATCTTTGATTCTCTCTCGCATTATCAAACAAATTCTTGGTTATGCCTTGCTACTGATAGATAGACTGAAGCCCAACTTGTGTCGGCACCTAACCCATTCTCAGTCGGCTTCATGTTCTTTGTTTCTCCTCTCTATGTATATTTATCATATTCTTAACATCTCTAAACAGACATATCAAGTAGTATTTGCAAGGAATGCAGTTGTTATTCTCTTTTGTTTTGCATCAAGAAGCACCTAACATGCGTCCAAATCTCTTAGTTGATCTAGATACGAAAAGCACCATTGTTAATGAAATAGATGATGGACAACTTCAAATTAACACCTCAAACAATTTGCTTCTACATACATTGGACTTCATTTTCCTGTTTATAGAATTCGCCTATGTAAACTGAAAGAGGATTGTATTATGGAATTTATCAAATGATTATTTGGGGTTTGGATCACTAAAGTAAAATTTTTACTTCATTTTTATAGACTTTAAGCAGCTTCCAGAATCGATGTTACATCTTCATCAGCAGGGGTGTTCAACGTATACCAGTCAAGAACAGCTTGGGAAAAATACAAAAGGAGCTCCTATGTGATACATTCTTGGATTTCTTATCAATGGACATGACCTGCACTCTTTGTATAGTCATGTTTCCATTTCAAAAAGACCATGTAGACCGTCCTAATAGCAGGAAATAGGGCTTGTAATGTATGCATACTCCATGAATGAAAATAGGGCTCACCATGTGTATCCTGCATGCATTGGTAAACCACTTGCATTCATGGACTGTTAACCTACACTATTTTGTGATCATATTTGATCCACTTCTTTCTATTGCTGCTGTTTTCAGATCTAATCTGATGGCTGGAACATTACAAACTCATATATTCATCATTCGGTAAACTGTTTGCTGGCATTCTTTGTTTAGAATCTGCTTGCTACTCGTGCAAAATGCATGGCACCTTGAACCACTGTTTCTGAGATGTACCAACCACCACGGATCTTCCCTCAGACCACCAGCTTTCTATTTGTAAAGGCCTGATGATCACAGAGACAACACATTTTCTGGCCACATCTGGTCTTCTGCATACAAATTTGAAAGCAAGATGTATGAAAGAACCTTCCCTGGAATGAACTTCACGCAGTTTTCAGCAGCTTTGCAACCTCGATCCGTGTCATAGTGAATTCTACATGCACCGAGCAACGAGAGCCACGCCATTCCGAGTTTACCCGAGGGCACGTTCTCGATCAATTCCTCTGCATCATCCAAACGCCCAGCTCTAGCGAGAAGATAAATCAGGCAAAGATAATGCTCTCCAGATGGTGCGATGCCGTGGTCTTTGTGCATGGAAACAAAGAAATGGGCACCTTCTTCGAGCAGCCCCGACCGGCTGCAGCCAGTTAGAACAGATACGAACGTGACATCGTCAGGCTGGAAGCCTTGAAGCTGCATCAGTTCAAACAGCCTCAACGCTTCTACGCTATCACCATTCTGGACAGATGCCGTGATAATCGCTGTCCACGATATTCTATCGCGGCGAAGCATTCTCTCGAAGACTTTCCTGGCCTCGTAGACACCACCACACTCCCCATAGAAACTGATGAGAGAGTTACACAGCAGAATGTCCTCATTATGATGATGGCATACCGCGGCTCTATACACATCCTGGCCCTCTTCGATCGCCGCCAGATTCGCGCACACATCCAGCAAGGTCGTATACGTAGATTTATCAGGCTGCAACCCCTTCAGATGCATCTTGTTATACAGTCTTACGGCATCCTTGCCCCTGTTGTTCTGGGAGAAGACGGCGATCATGGCGTTCCAAACCACCAAACTGTTTGAGGACATGCTCTCAAACACATGTTTGGCATGGAAGAGGCTCCCCTGTTTTCCATACATCGAGAAGAGCGCTGTGCTTACCTCCTCATCCTGTTCGTACCTGCTATCCACAATAGCTGCATGAATCAGCTGGCCTTCTTCCAATGTGCATGCTTCCAAGGCACTGATGAACGATACATGGTCTGGCGAGAACCCACGCCTCATCATCTCCCCAAACTCGGAAAGCGCATCTTCTCTGCTTCCAGCTCGAGCCAACAGCCCAATCACGGCGTTCCACATGGCCACATCGCGATCGGAGGATTGCTCGAAAACATGCCGAGCATCGCGCAAGCTTCCGCACTTGCCATACATGTTGAGCGCCGCGGTGCACACGAGCGTGTTCCGCTCGAGCCCGAAACCAACCGCCTCTGCGTGAACATCTTGCCCTATGCGTACGTTGAGAGGCCGAAGAATCGCGCAGGCATCGAGGGCGCCGACGAAGGAGAACCTGTCCCCGGCGAATCCTTCCTCTTTCATTCCATAGAACAGATGCAAGGCCTGCAAGGCAAGGCCACGGCGCGCGAAAGACGAGATCATAGCATTCCATGTGACGGTATCTCGAAGCGGGGTGGAACAGAAGGCATGGAAAGCGCTCCAAATATCGTCGCTTTGCGCATAGGCCTTGATGAGCATGTTCCAGGAGAAGACATTGGGGCTGGAGATGCGGCGGAACGCTGCATCGGAATCCTGCGGGCAGCCGCAATTCGCATACATCTCGATGAGGCAGTTCCCGACGAAGGTGAGGCGATCGATGCCTCGTGCACGGAGGAGGGCATGGAGGAGCTTGCCTTGGGAGAGGGATTTGGAGCAGCCGAGCTCTCGGAGCCGAGAAGCTGCGCTCGAGATGCCTCCGGGGCTCGACAGAGCTCTCTCCCACCAGATTCCATGGCTATTATGCCTGTCAGAATCCTCACAACAATCTGTAGCTCCTCCTTCAGATGCCCTCCTCCTGGTTGCTGCCGATCTATGTGGGCGTTTTTGCCCACGGTTCATGCGTGTGGGGACAAGAATCTGAAGAAATGCCCACTATTCCATGTGTGCCGAGGATCTGATCTGAAGAAGAATGCCCGCGGATCTGATTCGAAGAAATCCCCACCATTCCATGCGTGCCATGAATCTGAAGAAATGCCCACTGCTCCAAGGATCTGAAGAAATGCCCACTATTCCATGTGTGCCGAGGATCTGATCTGAAGAAGAATGCCCGCGGATCTGATTCGAAGAAATCCCCACCATTCCATGCGTGCCATGAATCTGAAGAAATGCCCACTGCTCCAAGGATCTGAGGAAATGCCCACTGTTCCAAGGATCTGATTTCCAAGAATCCCCACCATTCCATGTGTGCCAAGGATCTGATTTCCAAGAATCCCCACCATTCCATGAGTGCCAAGGATCTGATTTCCAAGAATGCCCACCATTCCATGCGTGACTAAGCACCTGATTCGAAGAATGCCCACCATTCCATGCGTGCTAAGCATCTGATTCGAAGAATGCCCACTATTCCATGCGTGCTAAGCATCTGATTTTGAAGAATGCCCACCATTCCATGCGTGCTAAGCATCTGATTTTGAAGAATGCCCACCATTCCATGCGTGTGCTAAGCATATGATTTTGAAGAATGCCCACCATTCCATGCGTGTGCTAAGCATATGATTTTGAAGAATGCTAAGCATCTGATTCGAAGAATACCCACCATTCCATGTGTTCTGATTCCAAGAATGCCCACCATTCCATGACCGCTAAGGATCTGATTCGAAGAATGCCCACCATTCCATGTCTGCTAAAGGATCTGATTCGAAGAATGCCCACAATTCATTCCATGCGTTCTAAGGATCCGATTCCAAGAACGCCCACAATCCATTCAATGCGTTCTAAGGATCCGATTCCAAGAACGCCCACAATTCATTCCATGCGTTCTAAGGATCTGATTTGAAAGAATGGAAGGAAACATGCCCACTATTTGTATGTTTTTTCTTTTTTTGTTTCTATTCCAAAGAATCTGGAGCTTGATGGCCCTTCGGAAATTGATACCTCGAGTTGGTCGAGCGCGATCGATCGATCGATCGATCCGGGTGCGATCTAACATGGCTGGTGCCGATTGAGCGAAGGAGGTTCTAGCCTCCGATCTGCCGCAACAATAGTCAGTACGAGGACAACAAGCAAGATACGGCAACGGGGAAAGTCGGCTGATCTGAACTTTTGGCGCTTGTGCCTCGATCCAGAGCCTTCCTCGCCTGCATTCATCTGATCGTGAACACACGGTCGACTGTGGCAATCGTCGTAATTCGATCAGCACATCCCTAATCTGTATCCGATTGTTGTAGATGCGAGATCGGCGATCTCATCTCCCTGGAATCCCTAAACCATCGATCGAAACACGCCCCCTGAAACGTAAAACCTCGATGCCCTAAACCCTAGCATTGGAACACCCTTAAAACCTCCCCAAAACCCAAAACCCTAATCATCCTAGCAAACCCTAAACCTCTCTCTATTTGCTCTGTTTGACCATATGAAGCAATCAAGATGTTGAGCTTAAGAATTGAACATATATTTACAAAAGACTTGAAGAACAAAACCCTTCCTCTTCTTCTTCTCTTCTTTCCCTCTCCTGAGACTGAGAAAGATCGTCCCCATGTCGTCGAGACGAGAAGCCATGCTTCCCTCCCACAAACGGAAACGGAAATCGCAGGTATGCGCTTCTCTCTCTCTCTCTCGAATTTTTTCTTCTTACCCCACTCCTTTCTCCGCTCTTACTATTCATTTGTTTTCAATTTTGATTCTTCGCCCACAGAAGAAGGCCCAAGTTCCCTCCATGCCGTTGCTCCCCCCCGATGTTGCGGATGACGACATTCACATTTCGGATGATGATATCGCGTATGTTGCCGCGCATCGCAAATATGCCGGTTTCCTCTCTAACCTCAACACCGCGTCTCTCACCAAGTAAGGTTCCTCCCGAGATGTTGTTTTGAAGCGAATGATTAAAAAAAAGAATCGATGCCTGATAGCGGGTTGAAAGCAACTGCTTGCTTTCATCTGGTACTAGACTTTGCTGGATGATAGCATTTGAAAGTTTTTCCTTTTCTTTCAAGTGCTTGATACCAGATGAAAGCAACTGCTTGCTTTCATCTGGTACTAGACTTTGCTGGATGATAGCATTTGAAAGTTTTTCCTTTTCTTTCCTTTTCTTTCAAGTGAAGTTCAAAGTGTTCACTTTTAAAGTAGATTTGACCTTATTGTAATCTGTTTCTAGTTTATAGATGGAAAGCTATGGTGCATTTGGCATAAGTTTGTATTTTCTCGTAAGTTTAGCTGAACCCAACGGACTTTTATCGACCATGTTGCAAAATTTTAGTTTGCATGTGTTTGAGTTAACCACAGTGTGTTTCAACAAATTTCTCCTTTTATTGGTTTGCTTTAAAACATATCGTTGATATATTTAAGCTAAGAATGGTATATCCTCATAACTTTTTCAGACAAGTTCTTGGTCTTAAGCCCAGCAATAAGCAAGATATCAATCTGGAGGAATATTACGAGAAGTCAAAGAGAGAAAATTCTTTCAAAGAAGAGCATGTGCAAAACAATATGGTTGATCCAGCTGATGCATTACCTGTTAAGACATTGTCTGGAGAGCTCCATTATCGTACTACGAAGTTAAAGTCTTTGCCAGAAAATGATGGTATATGTCCTCTCCATTTCCTGGTCTCCATATCTATGTGGAGTTCTTTTCTACATGCTCAGAATTTGTTTCTAATTGTCAGTGAAAACTCAAAAGAGTTGATAATTTCTACTTAATCATTGGGCTGGTATCTTTTGCAGACATGATGCATATACATGCATAGAACTAGTCTATTCTAGAAAATAAGAGGGTAACTTTAAAACAATTTCCTCTTCATTCGAAGACATTTCCCTTTCGTGTGGCAAAGAACAAGCTGATATGCTATATGGCATCCATATGAGCTTAATAGCACTTTGTGGTAGGCGTATAGAAACGTGTTTTACATGCTAGCTGTACATCATGTCTGAAATTTTGTTTCATAGAAGTCTCAAAGTTGTATTACCTGTTCATTATTGTTACATTTCTGTCATATAGAAAATGTTCTGTACATGTGTAGATACTATGTACATTTACACTCCCATGGTCTTAGATCGTTTCTTTTTTGTGAAATTACACTTTCAATAATGATGGAAAGTTTGTTCCTTTTTGCTCTCTCTTGCTTTTATTATATTCCCAATATATCATGAGGAGGATATCCATCAGGAGCTCCAAGCCCACAATGTTACAGAATAGATGCCTTTGCAGCTTACGACTTTTTCTATCTTTGCGAAATATTAGAAATGCTTGAATGTCAATAGCCATCAGTAAAAATTTGTGGAACCAGAGATTTATGAGATACTTTATGCCCTTGAAAGACAAAAAATCCATTTGATCCTAAAAGTTTTGAAGTCAGTCCTGTCAACATCACTACCTTAAGAATTATGTTTGGAACATGTAATCTGTGTAGTTTTCAATGATGCAGACAGGGTATACATTAAAACTGTCATATTGGTAAGTTAGTGTACTAGATTAGTGCTGTTATGGAAAAAAGAAGATCTTACTATTCTACCAGATGAAAACAATGTCTCTATGAGCATCGATGAGAGAAAGGTGCACGTAAGAAAGGACAGAAATGAAACGTCAAAGGAACGACAAACAGATCTCGGTGATGCTGACAGTGCAAATAAGCATAGCAAAGCGGATCGGCGAAAGGAAAGAAAATTAGCTCGGAAAGATAAGAAAACCGCAGATAGTGTTGCTGAGTCTCTGATTCATATTGCTCAAGAGAAATCTCGTGTCTCCTCTTTGGTAAGGGACTCAGCAGTCAAATGCGATTGTAGTTGGTTCTTCTAAATTTGTGGTAGTGGCTTGCCTAAAACATCTTGGTCTATATATTCTCTTTAGAGAACGACTTTTCTATGCAGGAGGAATTACGAAACGACATCTCTGAAGAAGAAAGGGTTGAAGAAATGAAATCTCGTATTGCAGAGCTTGGAACAACAGTGCTATCTGATCCAGAGGGCAATATGGACTCCCTTATAGAACTACAAGGGTTTTCTACAGATAAAAATTCAAACATTGCCAGAATGGCTTTACTTTCCTTACTAGTAGTTTTCAAAGATATAATTCCTGGGTATGTTCCCTCTTTTTTGCATTGAGAAATTTCTTCTTTTCACACGCTATCCAGTATAACACGCTTTTAAATCTGCTTATCCAACTGTTATTTAACTATACCCTGGAATTTGAGCTTCGTGAGACTGAAAATCTGAACGTATGTTTGAATTTTGACAACACAGGGGTATACATGTTTGTGATTAAGTTTTACAAAACGAACACTATACTGAGAATCTGATCAAAATATATGAATTAGAACATTTTGTTGGACATTGACAATGTAATGTTCTTTAGAAGTTGAAAGAACAAAATTCTTTTTTTAGGTTTCCAGAATATATTAATACTCTTTTTATTGGGTAATATGCATTCATGTAGAACTGAAAATGACTGATGCATCATCCTTATTGTGAATCTTTTCTATTTTAGTTATCGAATACGGTTACCCACCCCAAAGGAGCTGGAAATGCAAGTATCAAAAGAAATAAAAAAGCTGCGTGATTTTGAAGCAAAACTACTGAAATACTACCAGGTATCACTAAAGTCTCTTTACTTACTTGAGAGGAGGATGGGGTGATGGGAGGAGAGAGATGCATGTTATCCTTAAAGACCTTGTCTGACATTGTTGATTTTGGGCTTGGCACTATTGTCATATAATTTGAATGTGTCCAGAAGGAAAGCTAGTAAATGTTCACGTTCCTAACATATAGCAGTTCTATACACCAGAAGTTTCTTGCTTGTCTTGGCAATGTAGATATAAATATCTGTATTGCTATCGGACAGATTGTAAGATATAAGTTTGTTTCGAGAAATTCTTGATTTTTCAGCATGTTTTTTTGGCACTTGTGCCAATGCCCGTGCATGCCTTTGTCTTTTCTCTTTCTATATGCTCAGTTTTTCTGGCCTATCTTTTTCTCTCGATTTGTTTCTTCCTGTTGGCTTATATTACGAGGTTGTATGTGTAGAACTTTTACCTTGTACATTCTTTATGTTGTTAGAACATATGATTTTCTGTTGTATCAGCAGAAGTATGTTGAGGTTCTCATCAAACTCTTGAAGGTGTATGTTCATAAGAAAACAGCAGCTCTTTTTCTGTGACTCATCTTGTTTTAATTTTTAGTTTTCTGTTGTGTGTGCAGAAATATGTTCAGGTTCTCATTAAATCTTTAAAGTCCGATGTTCATAAGAAAACAGCAGCTCGTTGTGTATCTGGGCTTATAGAGGCTATACCTCACTTTAATTTCCGTGACAGTTTAATGTCAAGTTTGATCCCTCTTATGGATTCTACAGATTCAGAATGCAGGTTTGTTACTGCTCGGTTTCGGTTTGTGGGCTATCAGTGAAAGACTGGGCCTGGTTTAACAAAGTTGTGTATTTTGCAGGAAAATGAGCTGCGATGCTATTAGGTCACTATTTCAAAATGAGGGGAAACATGGAGGGCTTGCGACAGTAGAGGCAGTTGAGATGATTGCAGATTTTGTGAAGACAGGAGAATGTCTTTTGCATCCTGACGTTGTCGAGGTACGAGATTCTGAAATTCTAGTTTGGAATGCAGTCTTTATTTACAATAAGGTCTTTGGCAGGTTTTTCTTGCACTTTCTTTTGATGAGGATCTTAGGAAGCCAGATTCAGAGAATAAAAAAGTTAGCTCTGAGACAGTGGACCCTAAGAATCAGCAAAAAGATAAAAAGATGAAAAAACGTGAACTCGAAGCCAAGCTGAGAGAGGAGGTAAGTAGAAAGTTCTTATGCAATGAACATCCATGAGCAATTATAAACTCTGATGTGGTGTAACACAAAGCAGTATTTTTGAAGGTTGTGGCGGATTTTAGAGAATCGTCAGCCTTATCAGATCCTGTCGAACGTCGAAAACTGCAAACACAGAGGCTTACTGCTGTTTTTGAGACCTATTTCCGAATTTTGAAAATGAGCTTGCATCCTACACATAGGTCAATTTCTTTAACTTGTATCATGTATCTTTATTTATGATGATAAAGTAATTGATTTGTCGGATGCTAGAATTATTATTTCAGTGCTCAGGACATTACTCTCCCTGCATTGAGATCAACAGTGGCTGACTATGGTCCTCGACCATTATTAAGACCATGCCTTGATGGCTTAGCAAAGTTCTCATATCTTGTAAGTGTGGACTTCATGGCAGATCTGCTTGCCATCTTGAAGAGGCTGGCTGCTGGTAATCTTGAGCCAATTTCAGGTCAAACTGCAATGCCTCTCACATTCATAGATCGCCTGCATTGCTGTGTAGTGGCATTTAAAATTGTGCGAAGCAATTTGGATGCACTAAATATCGATCTTCGAGATTTTTATGTGACATTGTACAACATATTGTTATGCCATGATTTGGTCAGGTAATTATGCTATAACTGCTTATTTGGTTCGCTAGTTCATGAAATGCAACTTAACATTTGAATTTTTGGGGATGTATCATTAGTGAGGAACATGGTGGGCTAGTTCTGGCTGAAGCATTACAAGTCATGCTTTGGGATAATAGACAGCATGATATGCAAAGAGTGGCTGCTTTCATCAAGCGGCTATCAACAAAGTCACTGCATGTCGGACCAGATGAAGTGATGGCTGGTAAGATCTACTGTATGATTTAAGTGTCAGAGGTTAACGATGACATTGCCCATGTATAATATAGCTATACGGACTGTATTGTAGATAGTCTGACAAGACAGAAAGATATTAAGTTCTTAAAAACATACTCTTCCATATATGTACACGGATATACATTCCTTACTGGTGTTCCTGTAGAGAGTTCAAGAATAGCTATTCATATCTTAAAAGCACACAATTGGGTTTTTATCTTCTTACAACTGATTCAGTGATATTCAATTGGTTCAGGTCTTGTCACTGTTCGACATTTGCTACAAAGGTATAGAAAATGCTGCAGTTTGTTGGAAACTGACGAGGGGGGAGGTTCTGTAGGTGGTAATATAGCGGTGAGTTACTTCGTAATGATTACCTATTCATTCTCGTTTGTGTCTACAAATTCATGACGGGAACTGCTGCACAGGTCTTCCATGGTGAAGGAAATGATCCTGATTTGAGTGGTGCACTGTCAACTGTTCTGTGGGAAGTTTCACTTCTGTCAAAGCATTATCATCCTGATGTAGCCAAGCTTGCCACTCAAATATCGAAGATGGATTCTGATTCTAAAGACTTTGTTTTGTCTGCCCTAAGTCCAAAAGATGCAGTTCTGCAATATTCAACTAAGGATGGTGGTTTTCGGCCAACTATCCAGTTACCAAGAAAGCTTACAAGCAAGAAGGCTTACCCAAACAATATACCCCTATCCAAATCAATGTGTGCTGCTGGCACTATCGAATCTGGCAAGAATGCGGAGGATACAGTAAGTCCTGACATTTTCAGCTCGCATTTCAAAGTTTTGAGAGACTTCGAGAAAAATAAAATACTGAGGAAAGAGTTGCAGCAAGCTACTAGGTTAATTGAGCTGTACAGAAAGTCCAGGATGAAGAGAAAGAAGAACAGAAAGAATAAAAACAAGGATTCTAATTGTAAATGAGCGATTCCATTTCTGCACTTGTGTGCACTGCATTTGTATTAAGACAGCAATTTTTGTAAGGGGCAGGAAGAGCAAAATTTTTGAACAGAATTGCGCTTTCAGCGAATCAAAATTTGTTTGAGGGGAATGCGTGTACTTTTATTGATTGCCGGAACTACTTGAGTAATGGAGATGGAACAATTTGTGCTCATCAGGATTCTCATCTGGCAATATATTTCTCACTGGTCAAGAATATCTACATGCTGTTTCTGAATGTATATTGGTTGTGTGATGAGATGTGGATCCACTATTTAGCTCTTTTGGAATATTAGTATAGAAATGCCCCATAGCTCACTGCGATTGATTATGTGAAGCTTTGTTTGATGTTCATAGCTCAGTTTAATTTTCCAATCGTGCCCAACAAGTGAAACTAAAGTTCTGATTGGGCAAGAAATCAAATTGTTTGTGATGCATCTTGGGTCACACTCAATTGCAAGGATCCGCAAAGCAGTATAGCATAAGAGCAATTAGACAACACAGTGGGCAAGACATAAGCACAACAACGCAATGGGCTTAATGTATAACTTGTAATTGCCAACTCAAATTCAATCAGGACAATACATAAGCACACAATGCAATGGGCTTTATGTATAACTTGTAATTGCCAACTAAAATTCAATCAGGACAATACGTAAGCACACAATGCAATGGGCTTTTTGTATAGCTTGTAATTGCCAACTCAAATTCAATCAGTATGTCTTAATTAAGAGAATCAGGAAATGATTAATCAGTAAGAAAGAGCACAACTGAGTGATGCACAAGGAAGATGCATACAACAAAATTTATGGATTTCAAATTGCCAACAACTACTAGAAATGACGCCATATGCCTGTACCAGATTTCTCCTAGAGATTGAGGTGAGGGGCAATCTTGTAAAAGAGATTGATGTACAATTTCCTCGAGAAAATGGTAACAGCAGTAGCATTATCTGCCTCAGCCACCTGCGCCTCTTGTTTTGCCTTCTAAACATTCTCGGCGGGCCAAAGATGAACTGCTAAATGAACCTGCAATTTCCAAGTAAAAATCCCCGGTATGCATATACTCAAATCTGCCCATTTGGCAACACCATATTTTTTTTTGTACTACCATATTTTTCTGCACATATAAGAACCAAGATTGTACACTTCAGAAAAATATTTCACGTGTTTCCTTAGTTTTGATTGTAGAGGCGAAGGCCATGGATATACTTTGTACAAATGGCAGAACTTCTCTGCTCGCATCCTTGAATATCAGGACGCCGGCTGGGTTTATGGCTTGAACCTGCAATATGGAAATGTGTACAAAAAAGCACATTGAAATGGACACCGACAGCGACGACATGGATTGGTTTCCTGATCGCCATGGCCTCCGACGAGTAACTCTTTGATTCATCGCCCCGATGCTTACATCAACCAGATCCTATGCATTTTCTTCCCGTAACATACACAAATGAGCGGTGGCATGCATCTTGTCTGCAATGCAAGCAAATGAGCAATGCCTATGTATATAGATAGATAGACAAGTCATATACCAGAATCTGGGCATCCATAAACTAAACCAAATGCCATTGTTGTGGTGCATACATGCCCGCGCTTGCACGTATGTCTTCGGAAGCATGTGCCATGCATATCTGTATGTGTTCATTTCCAATCTAGCATGTCGAGAAGCAGAAGAATCTCGGAATCCGAACCCGTGACATCCCCGAAGTCGAGCTCGATCCCGAAAGCTTCCAGCTGTCCATCCTGAGCATCGACGAGGAGAAGCGCTAGCCAAGCCCTGATTTCCGACACGAAAGGATGCTGAGAAGATATTCGCAAGAAGTCGTATGTATGAGCCCTGTAGCTGGGCCCGTCCACGTAGTCGAATCCTGTCCGATCGATCACACAAGCCACCTGATCCCTATCCTTCCTCCTCACAATCAGAGACACTCTGATGTTCTTTGTGAAGGACACGGGGAAGCGAGGATCGACGGCGATGGCGATCTTCGAGGAGATCGCTTGCAGGTGTTCTCGCATGTTCCGGCAGACGTTGGGGGGAGGATCGCGGATGCCGTCGATGGCGACGGAGCCGGGGATCACGCTGGAGAAAACCGCGACGGAATCGATCCAGATGTCGACATAAAACTCCAGCGCTTCGAACGAGAGCTGCGGCGAAGGCGGGGGCCTTGACCTGTGCCGGCAGAGGCTGGAGAAGAGCTGGTAGAAGCCGCGCGAGGAGCCGATGGGGGAAGACGCAGACGAGGAAGACGACGCCGAGAACGAGCAGGAGGAGGAGGAAGACGACGACGAAGAAGTCAGGGAGGATGTGGAAGGCCATCGCTTCGCGCATGCGAGCTTCCACAGGTAGTCTTCTGCGGCGACTTCGCGCCACAGGCGGCAGACGCACATGCAGAGGGCGAGCTCGTGGCCGCTGAGCAGAGGAAAGACGGCCTTCAGGACTTCTCTGCCGCCTCTATCCGCCATAGCCACGCTTCCTCTGTTTCTTCTTCTTCTTCCTCTTCCTCTGTTTCTTCTTCTTCTTCTTCTTCTTCTTCTTCTTCTTCTTCCTCCTCCTCTGACACACACACGCACGCATACATACATACATACATACACACATGCATACATACATACATACATACATACACACACACACTTACATACATAGATACAGACACACATGCATACAGGCATACAGCACATGAACATGCGCATGCACACACACATACATACATACATACACACACGTACGCACATACATATGCACATACACATGCATGCATGCATACATACATACATACACACACGCACGCACACATACATACACACGCACGCACGCATACATACATGCATGCACACATGCATCCTCTGACACACACACGCAAGCATACATACCTAGATACATACACACATGCATATAGACATACACGCAAATGCACATGCACATACACATATATACATACATACGTACATACACACACGTACGCACATACATATACACATACACATGCATACATGCATACATACATAGGCACGCACACATACATACATACATACACACGCATGCATACATACATGCACACATACATACATACGCACATACACCTGCTTACATACATCCACACATACATGCATGCATGCACGCATGCATGCACACATATATGCATGCATGCATACATGCACACACACATGCATGCATGCATACATACAGAACCGGTTCAAGCACCAAATTCAAGCAATCATCTTTGACTAGATGGCTTAAGTTTAACGTGTTCAACCAGTGAATCTGACAGAAGTCGCCATAGCCAGATTCGAGCATCGTCTTCGACCATGTGGCTTTTAAACTTTCACCGGCTCAAGCAGCAGATCCTACAGTGTCGCCCACCATAGCTAGATTCTGATTAAACACCCCGAGAGCGGAGCAGTTTCCTTGGGAACATTTGAACAGGCTGATTAGCGATGGAATTCATTCATATCAGTTGGAGCGTCGTGAATCGATGCACCGACTCTGTTTCTCCATCTTTCGTACAACAGGGCTTCTCTGTGTCCTCCGATTCCTTTGTGTAGTGTTGGATTATCTGTAAATCCCCGATCCGCCATTTGCATACACACTGGAATCAGCTTTGTGCTGCCATAGCTGCTTTCCTTTGTCTCCTGCTACTTCTGCATGCTATCTTGTTGTGTGATTCGTATTGGTTTAGTTCTACTGTCCTCATCTGTAAACAACATTTGAATGTCATATCAAACTTGTTATGGTAGATGAATTCTATTTTCCCTCGCAGCAGGTATTCTCAGCTTGTCTACGAGCTTCGACTATGACAGACTGAACCCCAAATCTCCCAGCATGCACCTGTTCAGGATCATTCTAATACCACCCGCCAACGATCTCGACTGCAAATAGCAAAAAGGGGTCTTCTCATACACCCTGAGGCTACAACAGTTAATCACCACAACTAGCTAGGGTTCAATGCTCCAATGCACCCATCCCAAGCCAATACACGAACTTTTTCCACGAATACAGGGGATGTATGAATCTATCCGTGCATTACTCATGGAATATAACCTGAACAATCGAGCATATATAATATGCAACTCTCACAAATAAGTTCTTTTGTCTTTTGAAAATTAGCAACTAGAGAAAAATAGAACATAAATAGTTCCAAGCTTGGAAAACAAATACAAATGGGTATTACCAAGATCCAAACTTGAGTTTCGTAAGATAAACAACAAAAATCGTATTTGTGTTGTAACTAGTTAAATTATATACAAATAACATCGTAAACACTTCCAAAAAAGTATTTATTCTTTCTTTTTTGTAAGAAAAAACAGATTTACTCATTTATTATTGGGAACTTACCGGGAGCGTTTCTGGGAACTTACCGGGAGCGTTTCTGGGAACTTACCGGAAGCGTTTCTGGGAACGCAACCGGACCCGTGTTCCCAACAACATTCCCGGTAAGTTCCCATGCTGGAATGTGATCGAACCATCAAAACCATCAAAACCCTAAACCCTAAAAACCTTGAACCCTCGAAACCCTAAACCCTAAACCCTCTAAACCCTAAAAAGCTTGAACCCTCAAAACCCTCAACCCTCAACCCGGTAAACCCTCAACCCTAAACCCTCTAAACCCTAAACCCTAAACCCTAAGCCCTAAAAACCTTGAACCCTCAAAACCCTAAACCCTAAACCCTAAACCCTAAAAACCTTGAACCCTCAAAACCCTAAACTCTAAACCCTAAAAACCTTGAACCCGCAAAACCCTGAACCCTAAACCCTCAAAACTCTAAACCCTAACCCTAAACCCTAGACCCTCGAAGGAAAGCACAAGAATCGGGCTAAGAAAAAGAAGGAGAAAAGACACAAGAAGCAGAAGCAGCACCTCTCTGTTATAACCAGCTATATATATCCTCACGGATTCCTGCTCTACCTCTGGCCCTCGACCTGCTCGCCCTTCATTCTCCTGCAACTCAACAAGGCAAGGTACATACATACACTGCTCATTTCTCTGTCAATTTAATCCTTGAAAGTCTGGACTAAACCCTAAACCTTAAACCCTAAACGTGTGTAAACATGAATACAAACAGACATACATACATACAGTAACACTCCTCACATCCTTTCCGTGTGAGCAAATATCATGCATCCGAACCTTCGATCATCATGCTGCATGCGTTATTGCATCAACGCACCGCTTGCCTACAATAGCAACTTGGCGATCTATATCTATCTACATGCATGTATTTGTATACATACTGACATGCATAATGTAGATAGAAAGATCGGTAGATAGATTTTGATATGTACTGCACACACAGATCAAATATACATACATACATACATACATACATACATGTAGCTAGATATAAAGAGAGAAAGATAGATGTTATGTAATTTGATATACATTGTACACATGCAGCAAGTGCATAGAGAGTTCAAGTGTTTACCTACATTTATCTTGTGTGGTTTGAACATATCTGTCGCATCGCTTGCATTCCAGTCATACATATACAAGGTGGGGTGCATTATGCTTAGGGCTTACCAGATTTTATCTAACGTTTTAGGCTTTTTCATGGAGTGCTTTCGTCTTGAACAATCGGAAGGGAGTGAAAGAAAAATAAGAACAGTGAAGGTCCCATCTCCTATTGATCCTAGATCGATTCCACCCTGTAGTCTGAATCAAGAAACATTTTTTTTGAAGTTTCCTCTTATTACGTTGTGCACGTCGATGGATGGTGACAAATTTGAAAGCTCCAGTTTTATGGATTCCGAAGCATTTATTCTTTTTGTCAACTATATATATTTTTCCTTGGAGAAACACCAAGGTGTCTGGTTTGGAGTCAATGGACCAATGTCTAGTGAGGTGAGTGGTATGCCTCTCCAACTTATGTTTGTTGAGTGCTTCTGTAAACTGTCAAAGGCTTATTTTCTTTATAAGGAAATACAAAAGAAAACAGTAGATCTAGAAAAAGCTCAAAAAGACATAACTGAAGAGGGAAAAGAAGAGGAAGAAGATGAAATAGTTTCGACTTATATTGAAGTGGGTGGAAAGTGGAGGTCAGAGAACGTTGAGGAAGAAAGTGCTGAAAGCACTACGAGCAGTGAGTCATCAATTGAAGGTCTGCCCTTAAATCATGAGGAAAATATTGGAAGAGAAGTACCTTATATTGTGATAAAAACGTTTTCTAAAACATTTCTGAAGGAACAAGAGCTCCATCCACTAGAAGAAAGAACAGTCCCATGGGCGTCGATGTTGAAAGGATGGAGGATTGTTGCCATTATTAAGTTTATAGATGAGTATTTGGTAAGTTCATTTTTTTGAAAGTAAAGACAATATTAATCTTGTATAAATTTTGAGAGTATTATTAATTTGAAGATTGTAGTGAAATGTTTTGGTTAATCTTGCAGTTAAATGAGACAGACGCAGGATTTTATCAGGCTGCATCATATGCGATTGATCTAGCAACGCAAAATATTGATGTACATAAAGGGAAACAAATCCCTCTTCTATTATGTGGAAACGAAAAGTGGTGTCATGGCTCATTGACAGTGCACGGTAATGTTATAGTAAACGATGAATGTAAAATGCAAAGTGACACAATCAACGACATGGTTGCTATAACCAAATTATTTGAAAAGAGGGTAAAAGATCTCAGAAAGTATGCATTAAATAATGAAGAGGTTTTCGAACCTGATAATTATGTAGTTGGAGAGTTGTATATTGATACTATGGTAAGTATTTTTACTATTTGTTTCCTTTGTTATGTTTTCTAATTGAAAATATGTTTCCCGTTATAATCTAATTTAGTAATCTCTCAAGCAATGTATGTTATCATGCTTTAGTTGTGTTTATTTTTATCTCCTTATACAATCTAATGAAATTTGTTTTGTGATTTAGATTCGAAGTTGGGATTAGACTGCAGGTCTTGTTGTTTTCATGATCTCTCACAATACATATGTTTCGTTCTTCTTGTTGTGATTAATTGTACATATTTATACTTTCCTTTCGTTTTTCTGTATGTACCTAATTGTATATTATTTGAGTTGTTATAATTTGACTTAATAAATCTAGTATTATGAATGTTTTATGGGTTTCGATGTTTGTTATTTTTATTCATTTGGAGTGGTTGTAAGTCTAGTGTTATCCGATTTTTTATCTGTTTCGATTTTTTTTGTTTTATTGATATTTAATTGTATTCTTTGATTATTTCTATTACATTTTAATAAACTAGAAATTTCGGCGATCATGGAAGTATGAGAATCTGGACAGAGATGATTATCGCTTAATAC
This sequence comes from Azolla pinnata, assembly GCA_037176905.1. Classification (NCBI taxonomy): domain Eukaryota; kingdom Viridiplantae; phylum Streptophyta; class Polypodiopsida; order Salviniales; family Salviniaceae; genus Azolla; species Azolla pinnata. The sequence continues at coordinate 22,198 of JBBBWG010033596.1, forward strand.
ATTCTCTACTTAGAACTGTGCTTGGAGATTCCATCTTGCAGGTAAAGAAGGCTTCACAAATTTTAGTTTCAATGTGATAATCTTAGAAAAATGTTAGGTTTCCTTAGCAAACTTGGTGTATATGCAGATCAATGGGAAGGATGCACATGAAATAATAGAAATTTGTAAAGAACTGGGCATGACGATCCTGGACACCATAGAAAGGGCGGCTTCGAGACATGGACAAGAGTTTGAATCCTGGAAAACGGTGAGCCAAAAGCACTCTTAAACGAACATGCATATTGCTTTCTACCATTTTTAAAGGAAAAACTTGAAGCAATCTTTTGAGATGTTTTGTTACTCTTGATGTTAGTTTATGGCTTTATCCTTTTATGAAGCATTGCACTAAATGATTCTATATGTTTAAATAATTATGTTTTGTTTGTGAATGTATTTATAAGACATCTTACATGCTCTTGTGTTTATATAAGCTTTTGGTATGTCATTGTCTACCATAGTGGCAGGATTCTTGTGGCTCATCCAAAGGACAAGAAGTCAATACTTTATGATGTGAAAAAATGATCAAAATAGAGAGTTTCGTCATTTTGGTAATAGAAAATCAATTTCTGTTCTTAAGAAGTAGTGAAGCAGTGAAAGCGTTTGGTTTTGTACAAGTTGCAGTGACTTTTGAGGATTTTGCGCTGTAATTGCTGCAATAAGTTTTGTTGTTGTGTGCGACATTTACGTATTGTATGCACTGACTCTGGCTTGTTATAATTATAGGCACACTTAAGTCGTCGATCTTATAATCATGCAAAATGCTTGTTACGATCAAATGAATGCAGTAGAAATTTGCATCACACAACTTAGCATAGAAATGCGCTTCGATTTGTTTGTGTTCTCCTGTAAGGCTCTTTAATATGGTCGAAATTCTCGAGCCATCTTCATGATCCAATTTGTTGGTTTGCACCCTAATACATCTATTCCTTTTTCGTTAGGATAACCAGCGTTAGGTTTCGGTTTGCTGGCTGGAAGGAGGATTTGTTCCCTCTAGCAGGCGGATGAACTCAGGAGCTACCCGGTCCAGTTGATGGTGTTGGAACATAAGAAACAGAAGAGTAAAGCAATTTCTTTTCTATCTCAACTCCTTTGTAGGATTAAAGATAGTTTTCGTGTTCAGTTCCAGCTGTAGTTAGTCATTTTGAAGAAAAAAAATCAACTGCTTTACAATCTACACATCCTTCTATTTAGGGGGAGAGAGAGAACTGCAGGAAATGTGTGAACCAAGTCAAGTGCTCTCAGATTCTCCATTTTTTGTTTTTCTGTTGAGCTCATTTTGCTGGTTGAATCAAACGAGTCCTTGCTTGGTTCCTGAGTCCATTTTACTTGTTACATCGGACATCTCTAGATTGGATCAACTACGGTTTTTTTTCTTGCTTCGCTTCTTTACGAGCCTCGATTTGTGTTGGTTTGATTGTTGTTTGATCAGCGTCGATGTTTGATTCACTCATTTGGCTATTATGCGTTTGCCTTGGCACTCCAGATCCCGACGCTTCTACTACCACTTCCAGTAACCTCAGATATCATAGAAAAAATGTTTGGAACATAAGAAACAGAAAGCTAATGTCGTTTCTTTTCGAGCTCTACTCTTGTATTGGATTAAGATCTTTCATTTTGGACATTCTCCCCATTGTATGGTTTACCGTTTCCTTGAACTCTAGATGCAAAGAGAGCTTCATGGAAGGATCAAATACAAGGGCAGAAAGCTAGCAGGGCAAGTTTTTAAATATGCACGAACAAGGTATCCGAAAATGGCATGCGTGATATGGTTCAATGTGCATATACAAGCCTTCCTTTGGTTTAGATTGAACCAGAACCATCAAGCGATGACTCACAACAGACTAAGTACAGTAGGAGCTTGGGCTATTTGCAACCAGTTGGTTTTGAATTGCGACAACTGTAGTGAGCTGATGAAGAAACTGCAATCTGTAGCCTCAAAC
>JBBBWG010033607.1:1186-19019 GCA_037176905.1 Azolla pinnata
ATGGTTATCATCATCATCATCATCATCATCATCATCATCAACAACAACAACAACAACAACAACAACAACAACAACAATAACAACATCAGATCCCCCAAAGAGCACTACAGTTTAGCAACCCGATGCAATGCTGCTAGTCTGGCCAACTGAAAGAAGAGCTCCCCGATCTGAGCTATAAGCTGCTGCAGTTAGTTAAAAGGATCCGATGATTTCCTCTGTTTTTTTTTCTTTTTCCAGTTGCCTTGCAAGGAGGGTTTCGGCTATAACAGTATTTCAGGCTTTCAGGCAACCCCTCGATTTTTCGCCTTTTTTCTTTTCTTTTCGCAGATGAAGGAAGGAAGGCCGCTTTGCATTTCGACACTCGTTCTGTTTTGCAACGCGAGTGCGATTCCGGAGGCGAAGTTGCGACAAAAAAAAAACAAAAACAAAAACAAACACAAAGGCAGTTTGTTTATTTCGAGTGGCGATGCCAGCAAAACACACAAGGGGTTTTTTCAATTCTAACTGCTCTTAACTACCTGTAAGCAAATTCAGCAAAACACACAAGGGTTTCAAATCCAGCTGCTCTAAGTGCCTGCAAATTCAGCAAAACACACAAGGGTTTCAAATCCAGCTGCTCTAAGTACCTGCAAATTCAGCAAAACACACAAGGGTTTCAATTCCAACTGCTCTAAGTACCTGCAAATTCAGCAAAACACACAAGGGTTTCAATTCCAACTGCTCTAAGTACCTGCAAATTCAGCAAAACACACAAGGGTTTCAATTCCAACTGCTCTAAGTACCTCCAAATTCAGCAAAACACACAAGGGTTTCAATTCCAACTGCTCTAACTACCTGCAAATTCAGCAAAAACACAAGGGTTTTTTCAATTCCAGCTGCTCTTAACTATCTGCAAAATTCAGCAAAAAAACACAAGGGTTTCAAATCCAGCTGCTCTAACTACCTGCAAATTCAGCAAAAAAACACAAGGGTTTCAATTCCAGCTGCTCTTAACTACCTGCAAAATTCAGCAAAAAAACACAAGGGTTTCAAATCCAGCTGCTCTAACTACCTGCAAAATTCAGCAAAAAAACACAAGGGTTTCAATTCCAGCTGCTCTAATTACCTGCAAAAATTCAGCAAAAACACAAGGGTTTCAAGTCCAGCTGCTCGACTAACTACCTGCAACATTCAGCAAAGGGTTTAGGGTTTCAAATTCCAACTTGCTCTCTACTTGCCAATTCAAGGGTTTCAAATCCAAAAAGCCTCTGCTGGCTCTCGAATCTATCAAAGCTTTTCATGCCTTGATCACAGTACACGCTCCGTTTTAACATATAAAGAGATTCTGACAGGGTCAACAGTACAGAGACATGAAAGATCTGATTGCTGCAGTGGCCATGCCCCAAAGCTCTTACTTAGATCTCTCTCACCAACACCTGCCCTTCCTTTTTTCTCTGCTGATGCTGCATTGCCCAAGACCAGCCAGTTTTTTGCTCACTATTCACTGTCTTCTGCATGTCTGCGTGCATGTACAAATCCACTGACACACGTCTATGGATGGAGATGACAATGGTGGGGTCTTGTTGAAGGCACAGGATTCTCTTCGGAAAAGACCTTTGATGTAATGTATGAGAAGTTTACCAGGATTCTTCTTCTTCTTCTTCTTCTTCTTCTTCTTCTTCTTCTTCTACTTCTTCACTGGACATGACCTCTCCAAAATCTGCATGTTTCCCAATATCAGGGATGCAGATTTCGAGGTTGTTCTTGTTTTTAGAGCATCAGATTCTCTTATCGTGACATGTGAACGATTTGCAAATTGAAGCCTTTTGGGAGACGGATGAGTCCCATTATATACAAGCATTTCTGATATTGATGGCTGTTTCGAGATGAACCTGAAACCGCACGCTGTTCAAGACGAGCCCAAATTACACTCTCCGATCAAGATCGAATATGATCACAGAAATCGCTTCTTTTCTTCTGAATTAAACAGGTGCAAACTATATTACCTACGATCGGTCATCATAACTTGAAGACAAAGAGAGCATTCGTATGTACATCGTGATCTTTCCGCAAGGCTTTTGCTTATCATAATGTTTGCAAACAGAGGTATTGTTACCGAGATTCATCGACAGATTCCAAAAGCTTTGGAGCTGCGGCGAGTACTCAGATTCCCTTGCTTTCTTTCTTCTCACATCCAAATGCAAATCAATGGTTTTGCTGTAATCTGCCAAATCAAGTCACCACAGTAACCTGCTTCTGGGTTCAGTGTCTGGGTTCTTCAACCTTTGCTCAATCTTGACAAGACCCCCGCACACCCACAAAATATATCTTTTACAGGATCAACATGCACACGTTTTGATTTTAATACTTCCAAAAGTACCATCAATGGGTACTGTCTCTATGATTAAAACACGGAGTCTTTTCCACAAACTTATATGCTGATAGGAAAGTCAATCCTCTGTTTCCCCCCCCCCCCCCAGGACCACAACCTTTAATATGCGGGTTCCAATAAACTGCTTGATCCAACAAAGAGTTCCATTCAAAGCTAAATCTGTCTTGAACATGAAGGAATGTTCTGATACATCTTCCCTTCATGCATCAATCAATCAATAAGAGCACAGAAAACAGAGGAAACGGTGGTTTTTTTTTAGAACGGTGGTAGCTTTTCAGGGAACCGAACCACCATCCATTTCCTTGCGTAAGCAGCCCAATGCAGCCACCCTTTCTGCTCAATAAGCTTTATTTGCAATTCATATAGACTCTTCTTCGGTGGAGGTTTTGCTTCATCTTGTATCAACTCGCCTAAGACCTACATCAACAACAAATCAAACAAAATAACATCAGGGAACTCCAAAATGGTTGCATATTTTTTCGGGGTAGTTTCTTACCTTAATAGCAGTGCCAATACGTCCAGCTCTCTTCTCGTGTATTGCCTTCAACAAGCTGTATTTTGTCGATGTAATGTCGACCCATTTCTGAAGCTCATTGTATGTCTCATCAAAACTTCTGGTCTCTCCGCTGTCTCTTGTCTCATTTAATGAAAGGTTCTTCTCTTCAGTTACCGCTTTTTCTTCTTCAGTTACAGCTTCATCGGCTTTAGGCTTGGGTGGATCCATGCTCTCGTTGGTCTCTTCATCCTTGTTGCCTTCTTCTATCAGTTCCAAGTCAACCTGAAACATAATTTGGTGGAAGAAGACTTCAGTTACACGCCACTCGTGTATGAACCATCGGCATATGAAACAGAAGTTCTCTCAAAAGTTTTTGAACAATAGGTGTTGATGTTTGGCAAACCTCTATATCGATAGCATATTCATGTTACATGCAGTCTTTCAGTATTTCTGCTTATGAATCATTATTAAAATGGGACATACAATTAACCGTAGCTAGTCTGTTAATTAGTTACACACCAAACTAGCTCGCAATGCCTTCCCCCTAAACCTCTGGAATCTGTGACAAAGTCGCCCACTAGTATGTTTCAAAACTTTGGTAACCCACATGCGGTGGCTTCATGCAGTACTATGCCATTCCAGAAAATAAAAAACATTTCAGCAGTACGAAAAGGGCCCAAAGTTCAGGGGGTAGTGTTTACCAGTAACTCATCGTCCAGTTCAGCTATTGCTAAGCCCTTCTTGTAAAGAGCATCCACCAATGCATCACGTTGTTTTTCCATGTCTTGCTTCAGTTGCTGAAAGGCCAAGGAGAGTAAAGATGAGTGAAAATCAATGATAAATGCAATCAGAGATTTTAGCATGTCAAATTCAATCATTTTAAAACGAAGCACATAGAAGTAAATCTACCACAGCTTCTGGCTCATCAGAAGGAGAATTCACTCCAAAAAACTTTGCCAGTGCATCTTTATCAACAATATTGATGATGTCATCTGCTGCCTTAATCACCTGCTCTAACATATCATGTTGGAACATGAAGAAGGACGAACATGTAAAATGAGAGAAATTACTTTGCTGTCAATTACCTCAGTAATGCCATTCTTTCCATCTTCCTTCTTCTGAGTTGCCGATATTTGTGACAGCACCTCATGCAGTAATTTTATTTCATTAGGATATTCTACCTGTAAAACCAGAAGTGAACTCTATTCTGAGTACACCTTAGAAACCAAATTTCTGTATTCTATGAAATAAGAGCGTCTCTTCAAAAATGGTTCTCGCCCATTACGTGAGATAACGGAATACAATGACCAATGTTGCTTGTGACTATTTTTGCTAGAACTAAAGAGACACAGGGAGAAGTTGGGAAAACAATGAAACCATAACAACAAGGCCACAAAGAACAATCACGAATTTCTTTAATTCAGTGACTCTTCCTCATGCCACAGCTCAACCAAGGAATATACCAATAGAGGCTCCTCGAGGACAATCGAAGGGGGTCAGCATTCACCGAGCAAACAGAATGTGTCAGACACGTAGGTCACAAGCAAAGGGACCAAGGCCTCGTCACCCGTGTCATCGACAACTAAAGGCCATTATTGCAAAACATCGAAGGCTTGAAATGGAAGCCTTAAAACTTGAAAAGAACTAGTTGATTATTCTTTTCCTATAGATTATATGTATAATGGTACACCTTTTGACATGTATTAAATGATTCATCCTTCAAGATCATCAACATCCTAAAATTCTAGCAATTAGTTTCAATTCAGATATTTACGGTTTAGGTTTGCCAAATTTTCTATCCAACAGTCGTCGATTTGACAAAAAAAACAAATAAATAGAAGGTAGAAAACCCTGAGCATGTAGCAAAAGGTATAGAAATACCTTGAGCGTTGATGCTAATTCATTCCACACTTTACGCTCTTCTGGTGTTCCCCGTGGAAGACTTGAAAGGACTTTCAGTTTTGCATCCCTAAGCTAAGCATACAAATTACATGAACATATGAGATATATAATTGCTCCAAAATTCCAGGGTACAAAACTCTCTGCATGGTCTGATAATTACATTAGATAATTACATCTCATCCACAGATCACCTGTTCATTGCAGATTTTCTCGCAAGATTTTTTTCCCAGTGCATCTTTCTCTTTCGATTTGTCATCACTCTGCTTGAAGTTTCAACTAACTTACTGTAATGCAATAAAAATTGCATTCAACTTAATAGGATGTAAAACAAGAATCCATGTTACCTTTACTGGTGGAGGAATTACACACACTATCCGATATGCAGATGGACAACCCTGATTATTCTTTTCACCCTTGCTATTGCCTGATGAAACTTTTCCATATACTATCTTTCCTATAAGCACGCTGCCTAAAGGAGCATCCTGAAAAAACTACTGTTGTGAGGCACTTTGTTGATATAATAATTATTTCATGTGATTTCATATGCAACAAGGTGAAAGAATGATGATATGAATTTTGAATACCTTTGGTAGTTTATCCTCTGGAGGAGATGCAATATGGAGCACTTGGCTTTCTCTGTTCAACGTTTGCAAACAGCTTAAAATCCATGTGTCTAGATGTCCAAACAAAGCTCATATAATTTCATTGAAAATGCCATTTGTGCAATTTCCTTGCATCAAAGTTACACCTCAATACGGTTACAAATTGTATGGGATAATATCTTGATAAATGAAGTAATAATGCTACCATATTCAACTGTAAACCTAAAATCCAGGAACAATTCAATGTAGCTAGTAATAACTAAACTGAAGACTTATACCAAACCAACGTACCCACACAGTAAAGTCGTTGATTTAAAGCTAAATCCACCTGTTATTCCTCCATCAATGCGTGAAAATAAAGGCAGCAAAATCCAGTTCTGTGAGAAAAACATATGCTCATGTTGTCATCAGTGGCATTATAAAGAATATCAAAATTTAAACTTCTATTAGTTAGATTTTGGCACCATCAACCAATGAGCATCATATGCTCATCTTGTCACCAGTGGCATTGCAAACAACATCAAACTTTAGATTTAGTTATAATGGTTAGATTTTGGCACCATCAACCAATGAGCATTTAATCACTCAATTGTGAATAAAACTTCCAATCACGTAATTTTGCAGGTAAACCTTTTCAGTCCAGCTTTCAATTACGATTTCTGTTTTCAACAGAATGTAAAAATAATCACAAATGGTCCAAAATTGCCTCATAACCCTACAGATTACATCGATGTGCCTAGAACTAAGAGGAACCACTGAATACAACAAAAGTGCCATAAATTATGTACCTTCTCCTCTAAGCTCTTATCAATGAAAATCACACTTTTTTTGAATTTCTCCAAATATGCCATATTGTCATGCCTACATTTCAGCAAAGTTAGATATCTCAGTTACAGGATCATAGCCTCATGATAAGTAAGAAATGTTTACAATGTCCACCTCAAATGCAAATGCAACGTGTAATCTCCTTTGAGAAGCTTAACTCCTTTGGGATATACATCACCCATTGAATGAACCCTCTGTAAAAATAAAATGAGAAATGATCAAGTACAACTTTACATTACTTCACATTTTACATCAACTCACTGAAATTTGAACTTTTGAATCTGGGTGTTCCATAACAGGCAGAGTAAATTTTAAGAGCTTGTTTCCAAAAGAACTCAAACATCAGACAGTCACATTCTCAATTATGGGTAGTTTCTGTTTTTAATTGACACAGTAAACTAACCTTGTTAACATCTGATATCATATAAAATTGGCACTCAAACTCATTGTCGTAAATCCGTTTATTTAGAACAGGGAACCTTGGCGTGACTTTACAAGACTCTGTAATATTGAATTTATACCTGCATGTAAAAATTAATAAATGCTTTGGAGTCAGTTCCTGAATCCTGTTCAGGTAGTAAAAAAATAGAATTAGCATTGCTCACGTCAGTATTAATGACAAGATTTGGCGCCCATTGGGCAGCTTATCTCGGTCTGGAGACAAAGCTTGAAGCTTGCTCTCACTGGGTCTATATGGAATCCTAACCTGAAAAGCAGTATCAATCTAAAGTTTCATAAAAAAGCTAATGTCTGCCTGCACAAGAGTAACTTTTCTGACTATTCATAGAGAAATTATCATATATGACTTGATTCGCCAAATTTGAAAAGAACATGTGAAACATCCTCCCACTGAATTCATTCATTGACATCAAATTACGAACACCTAGAAGATGTCGAAATAAAGACAATTGATATAAAAAAATGCAGACTGTGGCCAATCATATACTAAAGCACAAAAGACACAAGTAGATTATGATAAAATTTATCATTTCATAACATACTCTATGCATTTTTTTCACAGAAAATTTTCGGTTTTGTGGTATAAAATCCATGCAGCATTTAAAAACGATATACAAAAAAAATCAACAACTTTTGCATGCTTTAGTTCATGAAGAGTTCTAGTATCAATTATAAATAAGCATGAAGTTTTTACCTTCTGCAAAACAGCTTTTGGAGATAGGATTTCAACACCTAGATGAGAAATGACATCAACCCGTGTAACTATGTCACTTCCATTTAAAAATATTTCGCTTTTACTTGGCACAAGTCCATGAAACATAATCTGGATGGCAGAAATAAGAAAAAAAACTATGAGGTAGAAAAAACTTTGTTGTCACTGATAAATAAACAGTTTCAACAAACCTCCACATCAGCAACAGCAGGAGTCTTACTTCCACTCCCACTAGACCAGAATTGAGCAATGGTAAGTTCCATTGTAACTCCTCCCTGAACTTCGAAAGCGAGATTATTAACAGACGGCCCAGAAAGAAGAATTATCCTATCAGATACACCAGGCCGCTTTTGTGGAAAAAGCTATACAAAACCAGGAGACAAGGTAGTTCAGTCTAAAATATCAAAGTTACCTGTGTCTCAAATATCAAATTAGAATTAACTCAATACATGGATATATAGAAAATGTTTCTATAAATATTCTAATTCAAGGAAAGCAACTACAATTATTGACACATGCCTGCACAAAATTGAGATAAAACCGGCGTGGGGTGTCAAACCCTGAAACTTTCAATGTAACTTCTGCCCAGGTCGCCCCAGTTGGCACCACAATAAACCTTCGTTCAATATGCCCTATTTTATAAAGCCCTCAAAAGTCATAAGTGTGCTACAAAATGCCCTTCTTGATAAGAATAAAATATTAGAGACTAACCAGGAGTGAATTCTAATTCAGAAAATGTAATGCTCGGTGGTTGTTTAGTGGGTTCAAAAGGCTTAAGAACAGTAATCGGGATTCGAAACACAGGTCCTCTCCATGGGGATTCACAATCAATCCCATACACTTCTGAGTAATGGAGCCCTTGTGTCAATTTTGTTGGATCTACAACCACACTTTAGTCATTAAATTAATTAGTTTAAGGATCAAACAAATTTCTTCAGGAAAGGAACAAGCTCTTAATGTGTTCAGTATGGATATGCAAGGTAATTCCACTACCGGCAGTCTCCATTACTAAATAAATTGCAAATGAACCTTCATGGATGTCCGATAATATCTTAATACCATTTTCTTTCTTCGTAAAAATATACATAACTCCTTATTCTCTAGAAAATATTTGCCACATTGATTACTCTCCCTACTAGCACAATCTGTTTTGTATGCATTCTTATATACACTCCTATGTAGCTATAAGTGTTTCCTAAGTACCTCTGCCGGCCACAAAATTCATTTGTACAAAACACATAAGAAGGCAGATAATAAAGACATCTCATCCAGTCCCTCCCCATCGATAATGATGCAGATAAACAAAATCATAGATCTCAGTACATTCAAGAGTAGAAGAATGTATACTTAAAAGAGCGTCCGTTATGTGTCAGCAAAACATATTCAGGACATTTTAACCAAGCTGGATCACGACTCTTAAGTTGTATGCGCTCCTCGAATGGAACAATAATGCTTATCTTGTCTGTATCTTCGTGGAATGTTGGCTTGACTTGCACCGACCACTATTTCAGACAGCATACATTACAGTACTCAGTAAACACCAACCAGCATACAATGCACTGATTAATAAAAGGAATTAAACACATATCACTGGAAAGAAACCACATCTTCAGGATGAGCACAAATATAATGACGTGCTTGTTTGTCACATTGGAATTAGAAGGGACACCCAACCCTTTAATAGCAACAAGATGCTCTTGAAGCTCCAAGAGGTATACAAATTTTTTAAATGAATCAACAAAATTCTAGCAAAAATCATGGATAATATTACTCTTAGGTTTCAGTATAAGTAACAAAAAATCAGAAAGGTATAATTAACATCTTCACATGAAGCTTCTTGAAAAGGAGAGGGAAATCAACTCAATAGGAAACCATGAAATACCATATTTCAAGGCAAAAAAAAGTCCTGAATTTGCTCATATCTGTACTTAAATCAGTAGAAATCTCTCACCTCACTGGCTTGAGCGCATTCAAAAGGTTCTCGAAGGTAAACTCCACGTAATGACCGGTCTGTTGTATAAACCCAAATGCAATTTTGGGACAAATATAGAAAGGTATTAAAGCAAAAACATCAGCAATGGCTTGATGATTTGAATAATATATAAGCTACTTCAGGTACAAAAGAGTACCTGAATTCCCGTTTCGAGAAACCTGAATTTGATACAAAACAGGAGGCCTCCCTCTGTACTTCTGCAGATACTCATAAGCCCTGTAGGTATAAAAAAATGAGACATTGGAAGAAATTTATAGTTATATCTCCAAATTTGAGAAGTGACATCTTAAAATCAGAACAGCAGCATATGATAAAGCCACTCAGCTTGCATTTCCTGTGAACACATACTGGAAGCATGATCCTGGAGGTCAACCCTTGTAAAAGTGTCTAATCTGCTTTAAATTCCATTAAACATAAATATTTCCATTGTCATTGACGTATCGATTCTGAATTTTTCTGTGTTTGTGAGCATGAGCACAGGCATAGACGTGAAACTGATTTCTACTTCAACACTTCCTTCAAATCTACTGAAATAATGCACATTGGCAATGATAGAAGATCTTATTGTTCAGTATCAGGTGTGTGATTGTTTCCATTTTACTTCTAGCATTCTGCTGCTGTGCTTTATTTCCTGCCTACAGTGTTGGCAATAACAAACACAGCTTTAATACTAGTTAAGAAGGCAAGGAGCTCTTACAGCCCAGCAACATAACTTTGTACTCGCATACAGACATGGGCTACCATATGTACAACAAACATGCTGGCTTGCGGATGAAAAAAGGAGTCAGAACTACTAGAAACGAACAGACACCTGTCAACTTGTAGTAGACCGAAACCAGTTGTTAAGAAATCTTCAGGAGCAGTGCCAATAGGCTCAGCAGTGTTTTCCAAGGCCTTGCGTACTACCCATGGACTTATAGGCTGCCCTTCAGCCTGCAAGAAGGTGACGGTATTTCCATGACACATGCTTCATGCAAAACATTGCTGCTGATGAAAATGCTTAGCTAGCCCCAAAGGAGTGAAAATGCATTCACCTTTAGGGCACTCAATACAAGTGCAATACCACCACAGGCACATGGAGAAGACATCGATGTCCCATTCATCAGCATGCGCCTTTGCAGAGTCCATTGAGGAACTGGAGCAATAGCTGCACCAGGAGCACTCAAGCACACCCCACAATCTCCATCTGCTGTTGGGCCTCTACTTGACCTGAAATTAACCATGATTCAGACAACATACTTTTTAGCTGAAACAAAGCCAGATTGTCAACAATGTACGGCATATAGTTTTACACGTAATATATCTATTAACTTTGCCCAACTTGCTTTTTAATTTACCAGGTGTATTGAAGCCCCTTATCAAGTGGCTCCACTATTGAATGGGCAGAAATAGCCATGTCAGGTGACACATATGCACCAATGCCTATGATGCTCGAAGATGTTCCTCCAGGAGCACCCACTGTATTCAGTGAAGGCCCTGCATTACCAGCACTACTTACAAAGATAACACCATGCTTGTTAACCACCTGCAGTCAAATAAATGGCCAAATAATAGGCATGTGCCACCAATGGGATCATTAACTAAATCACGTTGAGATTATTTGCAGAAGTTATTGAAAAACAAACTAAATTACGCCAGAACTCATCCTATATACCCCACTTGGTCTGCTATCACAAATTCGAGCTCTCAACATCCATCATAGTAACTCAGTTGCAATCACTAAATATGGGGAAAGAGTATTCTAGAGTTCCTTTCATCCTACTAATAATAACCATAATATTTACAAATAGCATATCCCAGCATGTCTTTTAGGGCTTGAGGCCTGTGGCAAGAATATTGAGAATAGATAGAGCTATATTACTGCATTTGGGAGAATGATGGTACCATGGATTAGTATTTCTTGAAAGAGATTTTCAGTAGTACCAACAGGCTGCAGGATCATGGTTATTTTATGTGCTTAGATTGAGGTACTAATACTCTAGATTGTGGAGAGGATTAAATCATATCAGAATTTTGATAAACGTGATGTTCTGCATAGTACATTGGACCGACATGATATACTTGGACAAATGTCTCAAGCGAAGATATACATCACCATAGAAAGATGTCTTTAGATTGTGGATGGATAAATTTAAATAAGACATTTATTAGAGATGCTTGAGGCCTATCAATGTGTACACTTCCATTATATACATGCCAGCTCATGCTGGAATATTTGTAATTTTGGCAGTAGCATTTGGAAGATTATTGATTGATTGAGGAAAATGTCTCCCAAAGAGCACCAATAGTCTGACATAATTCCTCGACAACATACAAATCAAGGTTTTATTGCCACAGTTGCGTAATCACAAATTGGGGTTTATGATCTATGGTCATTTTTTGCAGAAAGTATGGTTTGGTGATCTGCTATTTCAGGTTCCAGAAATAAGGTTTTTGGAGAATAGAATTCTTAGTGCACAAAATCTTATATGGTAGCTTATCTTTGTATACTGCATGCACTACTTTACTCTTCTATTCAAAATTAGACAAAAATAAGACCCCAATTTCATTATGCACAATTCTTCTTACTTCATTTGCAAGGTCCACAAACCGCCCATAATCGGGTGCAGATGTTGGCTCTCCATAGCTCATATTGATTAAATGGCATTTATTCTGCAGTTCAACAGTCAAGCATATGTTCAAGAAGTTAAGTGAAAACACATGCCACATGCACCTCCTAAGTTTTAACAGTAAGTTAAATAAAAACGGTCATCACCTCAACAACAGATATTAGAGCTCGGATCAGACCCGTCCCTGTCTCCATGGAGCCTAACCGTGAATCGCCAATTTTGCATGATATCAATTGAGCACCCGGAGCAACGCCACAAAGTAAAGGTTCCTGTTTTGTATATTGGTCATGAAATAAATTATTACCAATTACAACAAAAGAATAATTGAATTTACATGTGTGGGAAGAAAAACCTCTGGATGATAAGCAGCTGTAATCCCAGCTACATGTGTTCCATGAGGAGAGCTATCAGTGACAATGCTCAAAATATTCCCGTTCTCATAAATATTGGTCACAAAAGAGCATGCATCAACACTACTAAATATCCCGTATTTTCTTTCAATCCTGTAGCAATCATATATCCTTTTTGTCAATCAACTACACCCAGCTAAACAACTGAAAAACTTCACCAAATTCAAGTGTTCTTAATAAACAACATGGTGCTGAATCTTAGATAAAGATTCTGTGAGCATAACTCAGAAAACCATAATTACCTGTAACTAGTTAAAGGAATGAAATCTGACAGTTTCCCACACCCAGAATCATCCATCTCCTGTGTATCAAGAGCAACTCTCCAAGTATCACCATCATTCCAAACAACTGCATCAATTATGGGGCCCTTGTCTTCATAATTCTGCGAAATATGGGTATCTACATAACTCAGAAAAAGAAGTAGCTCTCGGTCTCTTTATTCTCATTGTTTAAGTATAGATGCCAGATTACCGTATAGTTATACCTCTGAAAGCTTCTGCAAAAGATCAAGTTGATTCTGCAAATCCTCACGTTCCTTTTTCAAAATAGTATCTGTGGGTTTTGGATTTTTCTGTGAATCAAATTATCCACATGGTTGTTTATAAGTTACATGGCGTATTCTGAATGTAGGTGTAATAAAAATGAAACATGACATCACAGAGATGCAGTATATAAGAACCACAGAAGTCAATGAAGAGTTAGGAACAGCTCGGCAGACAACAGGATGAAGATTAACAAAGATGCTAGCAGGAAAGTGAAAAGAGCAGCAACGTCCATAAAACATCAGAACACAAGAAGTTACAGCATCAAGTAACTTCAATGCAAAACACAACTGCAGTATTTCTTATGCTACCAAGTCTCCCTCTAAAAATTGTGCTGATTTACAAAATTAAAACTGCATTTTCAAGACCTTATGCTCATTTACCTGGTCAAAAGTTGACAAACATCTCAGTGCTTCGGTAACAGCCTCTGTGTGCTTCTCATCCCATTTCTTCTTCCGCTCTTTCTGTCGAAAAGAAAATATGAAGAGAATATTCAACAAATGTTAGTTTCCTTCCAATTTCCTCCTAAACAATATGCATAGAAAAGAAATGTAATGATGATACTCAACAAATGTTATTTTCCTTCCAATTGCCACAACAATGAAACTAGATAGATATGCACATTAATACTTGTTCACCACAACAAATGAAGCATGAGGATGAACGGGAAAGGCTGGAACTAGCAGTCCATCTGAGGTTATAAAGATATCCATACTTATCAAGTTTATCTTTCGTGCATCTAGTAATTTCAGTTCAAGGAAAATCTAATGTTCATTAAACAAATAACCAGCACTCGCAATTTTTCAGCAATAAGGAAATTTTCATATTCATTAAACAAATAACCGGCACTCACAAAGATCTCAAATTTGATTAACATCATTCATGCCCAACAATGGAAAGTGCATCTAATGGAAATGATATCACCACCTTTAAACGAGACACAAGTGTCTCAGTGAACAATTCATAAGCTAGCTTATATCCAATATGCCATTCTCCTGTAGGATTATTCCATGTGGGATTCAGTTGTAGACGAGCACCTACAATACAATGATGTCTCCCGCAATGAGCATTAACACTACCAAAAAATTGTTACGACGAATGTACATTCTTCCTACATTCCATTGCCATGGCTAATATCAATATTCAATATTATGAGAAGAATAATGTGTCTTAACAAGCTACAGATAGAATAACTTGATGCATGGTTAAGGTGGACAATGAATATATGCAATGTATCTTTCAATACCTGAGGCACCTTTGATGAATCCATCACTATCAGCTTTCACTATGGTGGATGTATCAACATCCCCACTACCTGTGCTGTAACCAGCAGAATCTCAGTAAATAAATGAATCTATTTTGCAATGATATATAAATAGCTTTTGGATGAGGAAGAACAGCAATTTAGAAACATACCAGTCTAAAACATCTAAGATTTTTGGTTTTCCATCTGAAGTTATTTGTAGCCCAGCTGCAGCTGGATCAACTCCAGAGTCTAAAAGAAATAATAGAGAAGAATAATGGGAAGTTCATTCAACAAGTTTAGAGAAAAAGCCTCAAGGGAAACACATTCCAAATCAAAGTTCTCATCTCACGCCAGCATGTCATTTAAGATTAAGTTGCTACTAGCACTTCAGTAGCATCAAATTAAGGCAATCAGCAAGCGGTTGAGCAGCATGGGATGATGAAGCCGATTAGTGTTCCCTTCAAAGTGATTTCTTAGTATTTTTTCTAGTCCAAGTAGCTTATCATTATCGTGTTAGTTCGTTTCTTAGGTATCATCGATGCTGAAACTGAAATAAGGTTCCTCAAGCACGCAATCTGATAAGCCATTTCTTGTCGGACAAGTAATTGTAAATTTGATGTCTCACCATTGAGCTACCGAGCACAACCAGAGTAAAACGAAGTGTAATCCTAGCTTTCCTAGATATTATTAGTCTATTAACTAGTGTCAGTGGCACCACTCCGGTCAGCCACAAAGTCACGAGTTATCTCATTCTCCGACTTGGATCATTAGGTCCACTCTGGGGGGGGAGGACACAAAGGATTATCCTACATCATGGCCTCTGTATTATCTAATACGTAACACCCTTCATATTCAGAAACTTTTCTAATTTTTGTTGGCATTAATCTAAAAAAAGCAAATCAAGAAAAGAAGTTCTGAATAAACAATTTCCTTTTTCCCGATTTGGCAGGAATGATACCACCCTCTTAAGCTCGAAACAGCAAAAAAGATTCATTTTTTAGGGAAGTTGTCATCATCCATAAAATCTAAACCCATGATAGCCATCCCTGTAAATAACAGTTCCAACCGCGCCATTTATGCAAAGGCATGCAGCATGACTGCAGCTCGATCTCAAGACTTCTTGTCCTAAGCTGAGTAGATATGCCGTTTAGTGGGGAAAACGGTCTCACCTTTGAGCCGCATTTGTCTGCCCTACGAAACATGTTAGCAAGAATTCTAGTGTTGTGAATGGTTACCTTTCGAAACCACTTGCACCCACACATTTACACGTTTATCAAGATATTGTGATTGATCGAAGCTCAGTATGCTTGTATTCATGCACGTGCGTTACCTTCGATCTATCTTTTCTGATCCCAAATGCTCATGCATAACATCTTAACGTGCCGTATCAGAATCACAATTCTTCCATAACACAAACTGATCCATACACATTCTGAGATTGACGGCTCGAGTTTACATCAAGACTCTATGATACACACACAAACGCACGCACGCACGTATATGAACAAGCTTAGAGAGCGAGAGGTTGAAAGACAGTATGCGTGAGAAGGAAAGGAGAGAGGGGTACGTTTACCCGCCGCAATCTTGTGATTAGAGCTATGCACGAGATGGATTGAGTTATAAATGAGCAGAAATTAGTCGACCGTGAGAGAGAAGAAAGCACACCGAAAATGGCGATGATGATGCCTCTTCCATCGTACTCGGGATGGCTCGCGAGGAAGCGTTCAGCTCCGATCTCCTTCTTCGGCATGAGCCCGGCAAGAAAGGCATGCGCATCGACGCCGACAGTCGTGGGGAGATCATCGCCGTTGTTGCCGTGGTCGAGAGGAAGAACTTCTTGAGCGAGCGTAGTAGGGCCTCCCATGGCCAGTGAGGACGAGGAGGAGGAGGAGTGTACGCGCGTGCCTTTCCCCCTCTTTGGAGCGGATGCTGCGGCAGTTAGCCGCGTGATGCTGCAGTCTTCTCCGGGAACGGCAGATTTGAGGCTGTGTTTGGGGATTTGGGAGGGGAAGCGATGGCGATGGAGGAGGGATCTGAAGCAGGAGGAGGAGGCCAGAATTGGGTTCCCGAGAAATAGCCCCAAATGCATGATGGGGCTCATCGATCTACCCACAAGAAACACCACCGCAAAGCCATTTGTATTTGAGCTCTTCCTAGAAGCCCAGAGATCTTAGCCACACCGATCCGATCGAGAAGATAAGCTCGATCCGAGATCGCGATCGCGATCGTAGACAAAGATTCGATGGTGCAAGACTGGAAACATTCGATCGACTCGATCGATCGTGTGCAGATGGAATAGCTGATGATGGTGGTGGTGGCGGTGGTGGTGATGGTGATGATGGTGATGGTGATGGTGGTGGTGGTGGTGGTGTTGATGATGATGATGATGGTGGGGGTGATGATGGTGATGGTGATGATCATGGTGACGAGGGTGATGCTGGTGATGATGATGTTGATGGTGATGATGTTGTTGATGTTGATGTTGATGATGATGATGTTGATGCTGATGATGGTGGTGATGGTGATGGTGCTGATAATGGTGATGGTGATGATGATGGTGATGATGGTGGTGATGAGCTGATGGTGATGATGATGGTGATGATGATGGTGATGATGATCATGAGGGTGATGATGATGTTGATGTTGATGTTGATGATGATGATGTTGATGATGATGGTGATGGTGATGGTGATGGTGATGGTGTTGATGATGATGATAGTGCTGATGATGATGATGATGATGGTGGTGGTGATGATGATGATGATGACGATGATGCGTGGGTTATATAGCTCCAGATATGTGCGTTAGAGTGAGACCCACTGGGGTTCCGAACTGGAAGATGGGCAAAGGCCAAGAAGAGATTAGAAGCAATAAGTGTTCGATTGAAAACCATCTCGGTGATCATGTCTCTCGAAACATGAGAGCCTATAAGTACTTAGGAGAGTATTAGAGTTCGGAACGAGAGCACCGAGGGAGTTAGGGTTTCGGATGCAGAGATTAGGGTTTTAGAAAAGAGACATATGGTTTAGATCAGGGAGAGATTAGGGTTTAGACTAGGGAGAGATCAGGGTTTAGAAAATAGATATTTGGGTTTAGATCAGAGATGGATCGGGGTTAAAAAACAAAGGATATTTGGGGTTCAGACAAGAGAGATCACGGTTCAGAAGAGAGACGTCGAGGTTTTGAATAAGAGATGTTGGTATCGAAATTAGCCGAAAACATCGGGACACCAGAGAGAAGTTGGAAGGGGGACAAAACATGAAACCGTAAAAAACACGCTTGTACACAGACTTACTAAAGAGGCAATCTGCGTCGATCGCGGCCGTTGTATATCTCACTCGCAGCAGTATTCTTTACGTTTCTTTTCCGTCAGCTTTTTCTTCTTCTTCTTCCTCTTTTTCCCGTGGCTCCGTTCCGGAAGGAAGAAAGCAAAGAACAGAAGAAAAACATGCGGAATCCGGGGAAGTTCGAGATGAATCGGAGATCAAAACGCACGCCGTCTCTTCCTTTTTTCTTCGATCGATTAAAAGCACAGTCGGGCCCGAGTCTCGATCGGATCGGTTCTCGAACGATCTCAGGTCCTCAGACTCTTTGTCTTCATCATGTCTTCAGACTTCTTCTTCTTCTTTCTTCTTCTTTCTTCTTCTTTTCTTCTTTCTTCTTCTT
>JBBBWG010033607.1:19119-39175 GCA_037176905.1 Azolla pinnata
TTTCTTCTTCTTCTTCTTCTTCTTCTCTTCTTCTTTCTTCTTCTTTTTCTTCTTCTTCTTTTGTTCCAAAAGGAAAAGCAAAGAAAAGAAGAAAAACGTGAGTTTTGTTGTACAGAAACAAGAAGAAAGAAGAAGAAAGAAGAAAGAAGAAGAAGATGAAGAAGAAGAAGAAGAAGAAGAACAGAGAGATGCGTGTCATTACTTCCATGTCGCTCCCACGAGGACTGGCTCGTGCAGAAAACGCGGACGATGACTCCAGCTCTTCCCTTCCCCCCCCCCCCCCCTTTGCATAGAGCTCTCGCCATCGCTCTGGGAAGGACCGAGCTCCGGTAATCTCTCCGCGCATTCCTTGCAATGGCAGCTGATTATCTCGTTGAAGTGGTATGTTGTCCTCTCGGAGAGAGAGAGAGAGAGAGAGAGATCAGAAACCTCGCATTTCTCCAAGAAACGCGATGCGTACGTGTATTATACATGCACAAATACGCACATATACACGCACACACGTACATACATACGTGTAACACATGCTTACGTTTTCTTCCATGAATGCCTACAAATGTATGAAATTCCACTCATGGCACTGCTTTCATGCATATGTATGTGCTCGCGGATTTATATGGATACATCATGCATGTGTGTGTGGGATTTCATATATATATATATATACACACACACACACATGCGTAGAAGTACATGTATCTGCATCAAATATTTGTACATGTATGCACTTCTGTGTAAGTCTTTCACAAAAGGTAACAAATCCAGGCATTGTCTGATGCAGCTCAGTGAGCGTTATCACGTATGCACACACACATGTATGTCTGGGTTTAGCATAGGTTCTGACTCATAATTATTGGTTGACCTATCAATGGAATCATTGTTTTTGTGGATAGTGTTGTGATATCTATAATCCTTCTTGTTGTCTAATGAGGTTGAGTTCGATATAACAGGGTTTGATTGAAGAAGAGAAGGGTGGAGCTAGAATCCTAACTTTGGACAGGCCTCACAAGCTCAATTGCATCACACTTCCCATGGTATATACATAGTTATCCCACACCACTTTATTTTTTCTTCTTTTGTTTATTTGAAGGCTTTACTCAAATTTATCCAATGTCTATAGTACAAAATGATGTAAACTAGCTCAAACATGAAATTCTACTTTTCATCCTCTTTCAGGTGAAGAGGTTGAGTGAAGTTTATGAGAAGTGGGAGTCTGATGATGATGTCAAGTTGATATTATTGAAGGTATTTATAATATCATCATTCTCATTGCTATTGTACCATTGTCTCCATCAGCAAAGGTGTATGACTACCAAATAAATAGTGTCAATATAACGTTTTAAATGCCTAAACTCAAGGATCGATACACCTTTGGAATGGACATAATACTAGGCATGGCTTGGAATGATCTAATTGTTCAACATCTTTGACCATTCACGTATATGTATCCATTGGCATATACAAGGTGGATTGTTAGACGCGTGGATCTCTCTCCTTTTCCATCTCCGTCTCCCTCTTATTCATCTGATTTTATCCATTTACATGTAATAATTCATGGGGATGTAACTGTGGGTCTTATTGAAAATGTCCCCAGGGTAATGGACGGGCATTTTGTGCTGGAGGTGATTTGCGCATGTTCTACAAACATGGTAGAGAAGGTACAATCTTTTAGTAGAAGATAAAAATTCAAAGATGATATGTTGACATACATACATACATACATACATACATACATATCTATATGTATGTATGTATGTATGTATGTATGTATGTATGTATGTATGTATCTATACTCACCCAATGTTTCTTTTTCATTTATTTACATATCTGAGATCTTTATAGATGATGGATTATGCCGGGAAGTGGTTTACCGAAAATACTGGCTAGATGTTCATCTTCACTCCTACAAAAAGCCAATGGTAACGTTTTTTCTTTACCTATAATTTTTTATATATTGTCCTGATTTTGCGTTTTCATTCAAATTTTCACAGGTAGCATTACTCCATGGTCTTGTCATGGGTGGAGGTGCGGGATTGAGCGTGCCATGCCGATTTAGAGTTGTCACAGAGAAAACGGTGAGTAATCATAGACTTGATATGCACATGGATAAGGTCCATTTAGAAGTGTCTGTCAAAATTTTGGCTCTGCTGAATATATCAAAATGCAAATTCTTGTGATTAATCATGACTATCAAATTGTGCTGTAAATTTCACACAGGTTTTTTCGATGCCAGAGGCTGCAATAGGATATCATACAGATGTTGGAGCTTCCTTCTACCTTTCACATTTGCCAGGTTACTTTGGTAAGTTGACAAGAGTGACTCTACCTCATGCTATGCATGAGAGACATTCCATGAAAGGTATGCTTTGTAAGATGGACTTCTCATGTCATACATTTCTATGCACTTTCATATTTTACAGCGCCATTTTTTCACTTACACTCTTGTGCTGTACTGTTTGTAAGAAGTCGGATATTATAACCACACTTTACAATTTGCACATTGCTAGAGAATTTCTATTTGACAATCGTGGTGTATTTAATCCTACTTTCTATTGCGTTTCAGGTGATTACTTGGCAATAACAGGTGCACGTATTGATGGAGCTGATATGATCTCTTGTGGCCTTGCAACTCACTTTGTTCACTCTGAGGTATCATAACAGTCATTATATCAGGTATATTAGTAGTTCTTTATCTAATTCCTTTTTAATTGTAACCATGGTCAACTTTATTGTGTCAGAAACTGAAAGAGCTCGAAGAATCACTTGTCAATATCAATACGTCTGATGAAACTACTATAGCAGAAGTGATCGATAAGTTTGCATCTGCAGTGAGTTTGGGAGAAAAGAGTGCCCTTCACAGGTATGATCATTTCCAATTACTTAGCTACCTAAGCATCCTTTATTCTATGCTGATGGTAAACCATGTTGATCAATATGAATACTATTGTGACAAATGATGTTGGTATGAGGCTTCTCACTCGTAGATGTTTTTATTGTCCTGCAGTCTGGATATTTTAAATGATATCTTCTCAAAGGACAGTGTAGAAGACATTCTCGAGGCTCTAGTGAGTTTATTTCCTTCACATGCTTTGACAATGCATGTTCATGCAAATCGATGCTATTATTCTTTAAATTTCCCAATTATTCTGTAATTTTTGTACTAAAAGTTTTTGAGTTTGGAAAAAAGAGTGGCTAGATATATGCCGTAACTGACAATATTGTAGGAGAATCACTGTGAAAACAAGATTTGATATTTCTGATAGGCACTCTTTGTTATTGGAATCAAATCGATTTGTGTCTAGGATACATATACAAAACACCTTTATGAAGTTTCACGGACTGTTTCATAAATATGTTACATTGTTAGCCTAGGGTTCTGTCTATATAAGTCATCCGGGGAATGTTTGTTTGCACGTCAAGCAGATTGCAGAGAGCTCAAGGACCAGAGCAGATTGGATACAAGAGTCAATCAAGGTTCTGAAAAGATCTTCGCCAACCGGTGTTAAGATGACCTTCCGATCTGTAACCACCTCTTTCTCTCTGTCTCTGTCTCATCTGAACATCATGTGGAAGAGATATATTGAGTGATACTTACTAAGTAACCCAAAAGTTTTCTGCATGAGTCTAGGTTCGGGAGGGGAGAAATCAATCTTTTGTTGATGCTATGCGCAAAGAGTATCGGCTTACTATCCATACGTTAGCTTGTTTATCTTCGAGTGATCTGTATGAGGTATGTTTGATAGCTGCTACCATGCATATGTCTCCTGCGTTTTTAATTTTTGTATCCCAAAAGCTCATGCTGCTAAGCACTAAGGTATATTTAGAGCATAATCATGCAATGAGAAAATGGCTCGTTTTTGAGGGGAGTGCTTTTTGAATTTTGACGCAGGGTATACGTGCTGTAGTTATTGATAAAGACAATGCTCCCAAGGTTGACTTTATTTTATTTTATTTTCTATTTAACATGGGCAGATAGCGCGACCCTTTGATTTATGAGAAATTGGGGTTTTTTGTACTTTCAGTGGGATCCTACATCATTCGCAGATGTCACAGAGGAGAAACTTGATCTTGTTTTTCAGTGTTTTGATAATCCTTTAGAGGAGCTTCAAGTTCCTAACGGAAAAGCTATACCAAGGTAAACGATGTCACAAGTTTGTGTGCTTTCTTCTATTTTTTGGCTTGACTGCTAACAAGTGTTCTCTTTTGGATATACTTAGATGGGGAGGAAAGTATGAATAACCTTAGCAACATTGTCAATTGGGCCATTTTGAGCAAGCAAATAACAACTCAGTCTTCAACACAACATTCAAGATGACAAAATAGCTAGAAATGCAGCGTTCATCACCATTTCTTGAACCCCTTTGCAATCTAACAACGTTTTCTAGTTTAAAAAAATGTGTGAAAACGAAAATTTAAAATAAAGATCGCTAATGCTAGTCCCTAGTAAATAAAAGCTTTTGAAAAAAAAAAATTCAAGATGGTGAAGACAATGTTTTCTAGCTAGAAACAGGTAATAAAAATTTGAGAATGTTTTGCTTTTTTTAATCTTCGGTTATTCCTTTGCGTTGCAAACTGAGGCTCCAAATCCTAATGTTGCAAATGGAGGGCATGATTCTTTTGATCTTTCAATATTTCATTGACACTAAAAAAGTGTCGTGCAAATGGAAGGATTCAATGGATGTATTACTCGTTGATCTTTTGTCATTTCTTTTTGACATTGTAAAGTGTTGCAAATTGGGGCATCAAACCTTAAAGAAACACCGACAGAAACTTAGATGAATGTATTCCTCACTGATCTTTGATCATTTCTCTGAAGCATTGCCGATCGAGGGATTGATCTTAGATGAATGTATTCCTCATCGATCTTTGATCATTTCTCTGAAGCATTGCTGATCGAGGGATTGAATGACTCTCTGGCCATGTTTTCTTTCTATGGTTGTAGATGTAGCCAACCTGATAGTTTTGACTTGCATGAAATCATAAAACATGTACTCTTGGACATGATATTATCATATAAGGGACAAGGTTGTCCAAAAGGTACATATTCCAGGCCGTTCTTTTCGATTGAATGAAGATGTCTTTGCAGATTTCTCTCGTCAAAGAGTTTCAGCTCTATGGTGGGATCTTAACCCAAGTTACCAAGTGAAGCATCTTAGCTTGCTTGTTCTTTCTCACTCGTATCAACGCTATGCTACCTTAGTTCTTTCTGCATCAAAGCTGATACGGCAAACAACATCGACAAAATCAGTGACTTTGTGCTAATTCACCGGAACCCAGAACCTTAGGGTTTAGTAGAGAAACTTTGAAAAGAAACCTTAAACTCGAGAACATGAAAACAGTATGTGGCATGTTGTTTCGTATTTGGAATGATAGTGAGAAGGAAAGAGGGAAGGAAGGAAAAGAAACATTGTTTTTTTTTTTGGCGGAGAATGATGAGGAAAAAGCAGGGGAACTTTGATGAGGCAAAAAAACAGGGGAATTTTGATGAGGAAAAAACAGGGGAATTTTGATGAGGAAAAAAAAACAGGGGAATTTTGATGAGGAAAAAACAGGGGAACTTTGATTTGATGAGGAAAAAAAACAGGGGGAGTTTTGATGAGGAAAAAACAGGGGCATTTTGATGAAGAAAAAACAGGGGAACTTTGATGAGGAAAAAAAACAGGGGAATTTTGATGAGGAAAAAACAGGGGAACTTTTGTTTTGTTTTTTGCCTTAAATTCCTCCGAGAACAGTCTGTAGATCTCCATCACACTCGTCATCATCACCACGTTTGCTCATTTTTGCCACAATGACAGCGAATCCTCGCTGCTATCCCTGACTTGTGTGAGCCTCACAAAGCAAAACCAAGCAGAAGAGAAGAGAAGAGAAGAGAAAAGAAGAGAAGGAGAGAAGAGAAGAGAAGAAGAGAAGAGAAGAGAAGAGAAGAGAACAGGGCAGAGCAGAACAGATCAGAAGAGAGTAAAAGATCGGGATCAGGCTAAAAAAACAAGGAAGAAATGGACAGCCTCCTAGTCCGAGCTGGGAGCTTCCTCGTCTCTCGGAAAGCAAAGCTAGATCTCTTCTCCTCATCCTCATCATCAGCAACGGGTGATGATGTAAGTAACATATATGTATAGCCCTGAATATCAGATTCTTTTTGTGGATCACTGCTCTTCCCTAGATCTATTTTGCCAGAATGCATGTTCTCAAAAGCCATAGTTTTTTTTGTTTTCTGTATAATTACACACAATTTACTGAAGTTAGGGTAAACCACTACATTCTATCCTACATGCACTGTGGAAATGGAAAGGGTTTACTTTGTTTTTCTTCTGGGTTTTCTTCTTCATTCAGTGAGAGATGGCATGTCATCATGAATTGCATTTCTTGTTAGTGCCACAATTATCTGTTCTGTTTTTAGTTTTGGTTCTTTCGATCGTGTATTCAACATGCTCTCATAGCGAGATAATCTTTCTGCACTTAATGCTGTTGCTCCCAATTTCTGATCTGCTTTTCGTTTTAGTTCTTCTGTAATATTTCTGCACTTAATGTTCTTGCTCCAAAATCTGATCTTGTTTTTTGTTTTGATTCTTCTGATCGTATGTATAACTTGGGCATATGATCATGTAAACTTAATGTTGATGCCACAATATCTGATCTGATTGGAGCTTTAATTCTTCCGGTTGCATGTCTAAGGCAAGTTTCTGATGATGTAATGTATTGCACATAATATAGGCGTCCTAAGATGTCTGATCTGATTCGAGTTGAAGTTCTTCCACTCGTGTGTTTTATGTGGGGCATCTGATCATCAGATGCCTTTACTCAGTTTTGATTCGATTAATGTGATGGCATTGTTGTTTTAATAAGGATCTCGATCTCATTCTGTGAAGCATTCTTGAATTGTTCTTGCAGTCAATGTCGAACACTGTCGAAGAAGGAGCGAAGAGATTGTTTAATAAACTGAGAGGTAAACTGGACTCAAAAACTAATCTTGGTAGAAATCATGTGTTATTTATTTGTACGCATCGTTGTTTGTCTAAAACTTTTCTTAGGTGCGAATGCAATGAGATGTTTGGCTTCTTTCATTTGAGCTTGTGATGCAATAACCGAAATCGATCATGTTATCGTAGGAAAGATGCAAAAGCCACTGTCCGAAATTCTCGCATCGTATGGACTCCCAAAAGGGATTTTCCCCAGAAACGCTACACACTATGAGTGGGATGAAGGAACGGCGAAACTAACCGTCTTTTTGCCTTCAGTTTTGGAGATGGGATTCAAGGACTCTTCTGTCGTGAAGTATGCAATGAAAGTGTCAGGGACCCTTTCACAAGGAAAGTTAATGAACATTGAAGGAATGAAAACTAAGATCTTAGTGTGGGTGAAGGTGACTTCGATTACCATCGAGGATTCAAATCCCAAAAAGATGTGCTTCATGGCAGGAGTGAAAAAATCCAGGCCCTGGGATGCGTATGATGTGGCAAGAGACGGGGTTGAAGTAGAGGGGTTTTAAGCAATTGCTTAAAACACTCCTTGCAGCAGCAGGTGAGGGTTTGTTAAACCATAGTATGCGTAAGAATTCTGTGGTTTTTTGCTAACCCAGAGTTTTTGCTTGCATTTTAACGCTGGTTTTGTTCCCTTAAATCACAATGTAATCCCATTTGGAGGCCTCATTGGTCTGCCCAATCACTTGTAAAAATATAAAAAACCCTTCTCAACCATCATTTTGAGATGCCTTTCCGTCATGTTGCTTGCTTTGCTCAAGAGCCAATGTTCCCCCAAATTATCCTTTTTGCGAAATGTGGGCGATCATGTGCTGCAAGCGATCTCAAAAAGTTGGATTTTACCTTCATTTTCTGTGCAAATATATCTCAATTTCTTCTTGCTGCCTACAAATTTTAGTCAACAATGATCCATGTACATCATCTAAGCAAGTTCGTGAGCATTTTGTTTTAGCAACAATATTCATCTTACATGCTCTCATAGTCAGGTCGGTAGATTGTGCCTTTAACTGCCAATAAATTGTGTTTTGCATCCCAAAGATTGTAAATTCTCACGCAGTTATTGCATTTTACAAATGCTGATAAATTATGAGAAATGGGCATTGAAATAAGGAAACTAACGCAAGAGATTCTGAACAACCTCATGAAAGGTGATGCGGGAAATTTAGAACTGCTATCTGTAAATCGATTAGGTTTTCAGAAGAATATAATCTAGCTTTGTGAATGGACCTCCAACTAAAAACGATGCAAAATTCGCCTATAAACTGCATAATAAGTGAAGCTTAAAAAAAGCTTTGTGGAGTAAACACAATTAATGTACTCGAAATCAATGGCCATGAAATTTAACCATAAATAGCTACAACAACTTAATCTCATGGCGATCTCTAACATAAAAAATGCAACTCAATACAACTATTGCAATGGTAAATTGCCAGTGGTGTGCAGCTCATTAGAGCTCACACTACAAAAGAAAGCTATAAAAATTGAAAGCCTCCAAAATATTTTATGATTAGGATTGAATGTAAACATAAAAAACTCTGTTTATAAATGAGCTTTCAAGCTTGGATACATAATAAGCGATCCAGGCTTTTATTGTCAAGAGCACATTTTCCCTTCTTGTGATATGGCTCAATGAATAATGTAATTGCTTTGAAAAAAAGCCTCTGAAAAAACTCTCTAGGAAAAAAAATAAAAAATCCGTGATATGGATAAAACTAAATGTCCAGAGAGCTGGATGCCCAAAGCATATGATATAAAGAGCATATATATGCTTGTTTGCGTATAAACATCAAAATATCAGAAGCATTTTCAGCCATCATTCCTAGCTGCTTCTTCTTTCCTTATTCTCTCTTCCTCCTCCTTATTAAATATTGCATTCAGCTGACGCTCAAGCTGCGTTAATCGATAAGAAATCTATCAATCAACAAACCAGCATCTTCATCACACATCCGTAAATGATGTTCCAATCACAAATACCTGTACATTTCTTAGCTTAAGTGCTTGGAGTTCTTCAATTAGGCCACTGACTCTGTAAGCAAGAAAAACATGTACATATATATACATATATGATCAGAAAATTAATGCTATTTTTTGACACAATATCTCTTATTCTAGAATTTTAATTTCAACAGTCAAGACTAGCCTTGGCATCAAGGGTATTCAAAATAATGGCAGCGGTCAATTTCTCTTCCTCCCTTTTGTCAGTTTTTAATTTTACGCATTCCGCTGTTTTTCCTTCTCCTCTTCCTCTTCTCCTATCGGCCTTTTTTGTTGCCCTTCTCTCATTCTTACTGTTCCTCATCTTATGTTTCCTTTTCTTCTTATTTCTACTGTGCAACTTCACAACTTTTCCCCATTCTTTTCCTCCTGTTTCCTCAGCTCATCTCATGTACTTTTTAATTTTTCATAATGAACTTAACTCTTCAACAATAGTAGCACAGTAGACACGGCAGTGACAGAACAGAAGCGTAACGGATATTTTATGACTCTGGCAAGCGTACATTCAATTTTTTTGAATCTCATGGCTACCAAAGGCTTAAAAACAAAACAAATCCTTAGAAATCATTCATTACCTGCATTGTAACTCCCCAACTTGAATAACAAGTTCCCTCTCTCTCTCTGAGCAGCTCT
Source organism: Azolla pinnata (assembly GCA_037176905.1). Taxonomy (NCBI): domain Eukaryota; kingdom Viridiplantae; phylum Streptophyta; class Polypodiopsida; order Salviniales; family Salviniaceae; genus Azolla; species Azolla pinnata. The sequence continues at coordinate 28,725 of JBBBWG010033607.1, forward strand.
CCATCTACTTTTGCAGATCATATGATTAGTAACATATTACCCTTGGCTGTAAACTAACAACCATAGAACTAACCGTGGATTCCAAAGAGCTCAATCCCACATTTACTGAGATGTTTTTTGTAGTGAAACTAGTTGACTTTTGACCTGCATTTCCAAATTGTGAAAGTATAAGGAAAAGCTAATTTGCTCAATCCTACTAAACACTAGTTAGTTCCAAACGTTCAAATGGGCATTTACAAGTCATCAAGGTACATGACATACCTAGTTGAAGGGATCGACATTCAAATGTGCTGGAGGGTTATTAATCTCTCTTATGAGACTATAATGGTCTATGGGATTATACATGCTTGGGTGATGGTGGCTTCGATTTAACTTAGCAAGTGTCATGAGGCATGGATCATATGGACAGAACCTACTTGCACAACTACTTTAATCCTTGAATGTCTTGGGTGAAACTTTACATACTCCTTGATTGACCTACTGCGTGCAAAAAAGCTTGGTGGTGATACCAGCCTAGGTTATTAAGGTTCTTGATTAATGCTGTATTGTTGTCTAACTATCTATATGTTTCTTCATTTCTATTCCTAAGCATAACAGAATTCTTTATTCCATTATCTTGTCAGTTGATAAAAAGACTGGATGATGAGGGCACAAATATCACATGTGGCAATCTTATCTTCCATTATTTTGTCTATGTATCCTTCTATATTATTCTCTAGCTGATTTAAATATTCACCCATCAAATCCAGCTCAAAAGGAGTCTTTCGGTTGCTGACATAAGTTAGTACACCATAATTTCCAATTTTTCCTACTAAGGATTATTCCACATCCATACTAACATATTTGGGAGGCTGAAAATCTTTCATGGAATCTGATCATTTTCATAAGCTCAATGCATTAAAACATGTTTTTTTTAAACAAGATACAACTTTGTATTAATAAACAGAAAAGATACACAGGTTTTTTACAATCACAGTCTTCAGACTAGCTGCTCCTATACTTATCTTAGCTAAAAACATGATTTTTAGAGTACCACAGTATAGATAAACTCACATGATGGTGATTCTGAAGGGTTGACACTGTTCATCAAGTTTACAATCATGTCCTGAAAAGATTAAGCCCAGCACTTAAGATATTCCTTAGATATCCATATCATACAGTCACAAGAAACCAACCTGTTGGAGGGCCGTTTGACTAAAAAGTGTTTGTAGTTGTGAGATGAATGTTGCTACATTCAGTCCGCTTGTTACAGCAGACGGGTGTCCCTGTTTCAATACAGAAACATATCTTTCAGGCTGGTATTAATATGTTGTATTAAAGTTTTACAGATGTTGCCATTATCATTCAGAAATGGAATGTATTTATGGTTTAGTCATTCAGAGATGATTAATTGACAATGTCACATATATACAGCAAGCAAAGAAAATGACTTTAACTTCATTTCTATTATAATCCAGAAACAGAATGCTAGCAGAAGACAGCAGTAAACAGAATGAGGAGACCGAATAGATATTTAATCTTTCCTCATAGTCGAGAAAATAGCCAATTTTACAATAGTCACATCGAACAGCAATTCCAGCTATGAATGAAATCGAGTAAAATTATAGACAGTCAGAAGATACCACAATTTCAAATAAGCAATACACATTCAATGCAAAAAAGAAAATAGGCAATACATAGCATTTCAATTCTAAAACTCCGTCATTTAAACGGGCTGGCTTTGAGCTACAAATAAGTCTCATTGAACTTTTTGGCTTACTTGTATAGTTGCATTTTTCCGTGAACTGTGTCCATGCTGCAGGATTTAAAAATTGATGATGGATATAACTAAGCTTCACTAAATGAAATATGAGTATAAATACATGAAATTCAATTATCTTGCCTCTTGTGTATCTTCATCCTGAGAAGTGACTGAAAACCGACCCTTCTTTTGAAAACTTGCCTGTCCTTTAAGCTTCTCCTCTGAGGACTCCTTTTGAGATTTATGATCTGGAAAACATTATTATGCATAAATACAGAATATTCTGCAGAATGATTTCAGCTCCAGTTCATTCGATCATGTACCTCCAAGTCTTGTGGTTACAACTGTTCCATTTGGACAGCGGCTTTCAAAGCAAGTTGCAGATGATACTGATGGATCATTATAGAGCTTCAATTCACTTGATGTTTGTGAAATGCCACCATCATCTCTCCATTTCCTAGTGGGTAGAATTCCTCTGGTGAAAAACAATTATTTTCAGTGTTTTGAATCAGGACTATACCTTTCTCTACAGAAACGCATGCTGAATGCTGCAATAGTTTTTTATGCATATGCAAGGGAGCATGTTTGGTCATGCCTATAGATGTTTCTGTAGACATCATTATCTTTGATTACCCGTCATTCTATTTCTATCTACCATAAAGGGCAGAAGGAACTTTACAGACTCATCATACACCCTTAAGTTTATGAAGACTGACTCTTTTCCACATACAAAATCAAGCAGCCTTTTATTAATTGATGTGGCTTCCATTCTCTTACTTCTGATAGATAATTCTCTCCTATATACACAAACTTAATTACGTAATTGATTCTATTTCAGAAACGTACCTGTCTTCTTGCGCATCATCCAGAATTTCTTTTGTTAACCTGTGAATGAATTTTTTATTACCAGAATCCTGTTCGTCAATCCTTTCTTCAGCATGACTGGAATCGCTTTGATCTGTATCTGAAACTGTGCTTGCATTTTCCTTCTCCTCATCTTTATGCAGATCACCATGGCCATTACATGAATCCAGAATATCTTGTTCAGGATCACCATCAAAGACATCAAAACGACCACTGCTTTATCCAGATAGACCACGAAAAAATTCCTGTTCATGCACAAGTATTGCCAATGCTACAGATAAGCAAGCAAATGATGCTATAACTTACAAGTGTTTTGGTTCCTTCTTTCCTGCAGGAGGATGTCCAGGCCTATTTCAATAAAGAAAGAAAGCAGTTGAAGATAGGAAGCATCTGAGATAGCTCACATGCAGAAGCACCATGACAGGTTACAAATTGAAAGCTGGAGGAAGAGATTGCAATAGATAAATGTGCAGATGTTAGACATGTAACTGCATCCAAAACCGTGACAACCTAAATGAATAGTCATATACTAAAAATGTTCATGTCTCTTCAGGGTTCAAAACTAATTTGGGAAGGATCTGTTCCATATGTCCCGTCTCTCATATAACCATTTAGCATGCTATTATAACATACCTAGACTAGTTTCTCACTTGTGAAGGGGACCTTAGTTCCAAACTGACCCTAAATTACAGATACTCATAAACATGAAAATCATGGGTAATGAGAAAATGTGATGAATCTTGGAAAAAACAGTCATCAAGACGAAAAACAAGCATGCCTGAGGGAATAAGTTGGGGAAACACAATTTAAATCCAGTTATCTGGTGAAGAGAAATTTCAAAGACAAACTCTACAAAAGATACTTGGCAACAACTTTGTGCACAGGATTGTAGAGGACAGAGTTGTCAGGGAAAATGAGACTAAAGAAATCAGGAAAAGGGTAGCCCACAGTATTCATTATGATTATGCAGCTGTTTTGTCCTTGGTACATAAAGTGTAATCTCCTCACAATAATCAAACTCACCTAGCACTTCTTTCAAGACTTTCTCTTCTAAGAGAAGTTCCTGGAGCTTTTATAGGACCTTTGCTGAGAGTAGCTCAAACCTCCTCCAATAAAAGTTACTTTAAAATAGAGTTGACTAGTGGTAGCATAAAGATGAATTACGGATTAAAACGTTAACTTGTATGAAATGTATGAAACTTTGTCATTCAACAAAACAGGGTTTGTCTTTGTTCATTACTTTCTTTACCTGGTGTCTCGGAATCTTCCTAATTTGCTTCTATTTATTTTAGTTTTTCATTCTTAAAGGCAACGAAATATTTTATGATTTAATGAAACATTCTCAAAAGACACATTGACATGTGTATATACACACCTGTGCACCTGTATGCGTACACATTAATTTCATCTCTTTCTAATCTCAGACAATGGGAAATCACTTACACATATCACACAAAAAGCAGGATCTAAGATAGAGATGATGTTCATCAATCAAACAAGATCATTTACTCCCATGTTTCTGGGAACAAATGAGTGAAAGCAGCGATGAAGAAAGTGGTTTATGTTTTATTGGCTATCTGGCTTAGAGAATATGTTCAGAAAAGGGAATGCAAATCAGAATAACATCCAATCTTTTTTCTAGAAACTAATTTCAGTATATCTATTTCAAGAAATGGAAATTTACTTGGAGTCAGTGCAAGGTTTGGGGGGCAATGGTCCTGGCCGCACACGATTAGCATGCTCAATAACCTGATAACCAAAGCAATTAAACGTCATCATAATGAACTCCGAGCAATGCCCACAATGTTCACCAATGATTTTCTGGTACTGTCCTCACGAAAGAATGAGAAATCTATGGCAATGAATAGCTAGATTAAGTTACATGATGTGCACTTTCCAACTTGGGAAGGTGAAGGACCCCTGACTGGCAGCTACTGCTCTCTGGCCCTGTTCGTAGTGATGGTACAACTGGTGGCAATGAAGCAGGACCTACATCACCAGTATCACTTTCTTTCTTGATAGAATCCTTGATGGTGGGTTCGATTTCATTCTGCTGTAAGAAAATAGCTAGCCCTTCAGTTTAAATAAAGCATTTGAGAATGTTTGAAGCATGGCTTAAGACACATTTTTCTTACCAATGCTGCCTGGGCTTTCAAATCCTCTAAATCGAAATTCCAAGCACTCACTCCCCGCTTGTATTCATTCTAATTGCAGAAAATCATGAAGGGGTATCATTTTTTTATATAGGACTTCATATCTGATCTCAAGATTTTCTGAGGTTGTCAATATACATGGAGAATGCAAATAAAGTATTGATAACAATGAGATTCATTGCATATACTATGAATAATATCAACACCAAATATAAAAAGGAAACTGAGAATATTATGTTCACCCCTATAATATGCCGAATTAGGCTGTTAAACACCCGGAGCTCAAATTGAATATAAAAATAGAAGTGAAACATGTTTCCTCCCAGTATAACCAGTCTATTGAACTCTTAAGGTTTAGTTAAAATATGCAAAGATATTTCTGTTGGTGAAATGCATACCAGAGATCTTTCTTCTTGCTCACCGTAAGGCATCTTTTTATCAGCAAGCCTTGCCTCATCCCTCATCTGTTCAAGAAATCAATCATTTCAAGTTTCAACATTATTGAAAGTGTACAGAGTTCAAGCTAAAAGATAAATTACTGGTGCATATATGTGTATGTGAACACATATATATTTGCACGTACATGTCTGTAAGTGTATAAATTTCAACTATAAGGTAGTATACATAAAAAATCATTTAAGAGTGCTAAAATCAATGTACAAGAACTGCAAACAATCTATCAACTACAGAGAAAAACAAGCTAGAGATCAATGAATATAGAGGGTTTACAGATAACAAACAGATGAGACAAAACCAGAAATTGAAAATTTTGAAAAACTGAAGCTCAGTTAGCTGCATTGACTGGAAGTTTTTGCAGTCTTAGATAATTGGTTATATGGACATGTATCTCATTTTTTTTCACCCTCACGATGTTGTGCAGTAAACATGCTGGAAGCTCACATGAAAACTCTTATTTGGTGTAACTCATTCTATTTAATCAAGCCTCTCATTTGTAAAATTACATGTTCATATAAGTATTAATCCTGACAACTATACAAGATACATTTGGGATTATCTTTCTTTGTGATAATTGAAAAGGCCTACACAAGTTGAATTTGAAGTTATCAACTGCTGCATATTATGATGAGGTTAACCATAAAGTATGCAAATATAAATGCAGTACCAGCCAGTGGAAATGAACTGGTTATATTACATAGGGAAGCCATTTGAAAATGATTTCCCCTGCTAGGCAGAAACCAAGAATAAATCAAGATTTATGTTCAGCATACAAGAGTGAGGCAGGAACCAAACTTTTTTCTTGATGTTCACTTTCCTCAAGTAAAGTAAAAACAAGTGAAACAATGAGCATCACAAATATTGTAACTTTTAAAATGATTTTTTGATATATGAATAACCTTCACATCCCTAACTCGGTCCCAGAGTGGTGGGAGAGGATCTAGAATTGTCCGGGCAATGTAATCAGCAGCTTTAGCATGCTTAAAAAATGAGTGCTTCAGTAGCTTTTCAGCAGTTGGACGCTTGGATGGATCTTTAACCAGGCACATTGCTACCATCTCTTTAAAAGACTGCAACCCAGACATATCTCCTTGGTTAACTTGGAAAGGCCATATGAGAGAAATGCCAAGATAGAATGTGTACCTTTGAAAATCTTTTATCCCTTTCATAATCAAGTCCAGGTGGTGCATTTTGAAGCGTCATCAGAAGTACCTATAAAAATGATGCAGCATCATTTCAGAACGTATCAGATGGTGGAATGTAGCATGGCATTAGTGGTGCAATGTATCTTTTCACAACCAAACATTGCCATTATATGTAAAGAACCTTCATAGGAGGATACTTTGAGAAGGGAGCATGTCCATGTGCAAGTTCCAATGCTGTAATTCCAAAAGACCATATATCTGCCCTGTGAAGACAATGTGACCATTGAAATTTTTATGATGAACTGAACTCATCATAAAAACAAACAAGATGGAGGATTTCATGTAAACTTTACTGACTTGAAGTCATATCCATGAACTTGCTCCATCACCTCTGGTGCCATCCTACAATATCAAAATTCCAAGAAAAAGAAAAAACAGAATCAGGAACATTACCAATAACAATCTGCCCCAGTCTAAAGTAGAAGGATAGTGTTACAATAGCATATTTGGTTTTAAACAAGAATTATTGTAGCCATAAAGCCATTACTTTGCAATGCATATAAAAAGCATATTATAACATTACAATTAACAGAGAAAGTTTCGAAAACAGTTTTGGGTATCTGCATATTTAAATAGTGACTCACAACTTCGATTCATTTATAGCCTGGAACAAAAATGAAATAGAAAGTGACATTGCAGGCCGAACAGGATTCATTACACTACAAAACAAGTAAGATTTGACAATATCAGCAAAGATGAAGTATAGTCAACATAATAAGTTACATCCACACTTTTGTCAAAGGAAACTAGAGAAGACCAAAAAAGTTATGCCCAATTCAAAACTATCCCAGCAAGTTCCATAAACATGGCCGAAACATATGAAACTTTGGAGACATGAGAAAGGCTAAGAATATCAATACATCTGTATTAGGAGTCTAGTCAAGCCTGGATTAGTAAATAATTGCCAATCAAGATCCATTAAGACGATCGTTGCTTCAAACACAAGCAGCTGTGCAGCAGAGTGTGAGAAATAGCTATCACAATCCTTTATTTGTTCAATGACCTTTTCCTCCCTGTCACAGTTTCACAAGACCTATTCTTCTCCTCTATTACAATCATACTTCAATACTATTTGATTCCTCCACCATAGGCTGTAATGACCTCTTGGGTTTCCATGATCATTAGCCTCAACAGAAAGAAGATAAAATGCTTAAATTTATATCTGATACCTAATATTCCCAAAACATAGCAAAAGAAGAACGAGAAATTTATTAATGCCTTGTTAAAATACCATGTTACAAAACACCCCATGCCCAATAATGTGTTCCTTATATTGTAAAGAAGTGCACATAAAAATGGATCACAAATTATCTGGCTAGAAAAGTACCAGCAAGGAGTTCCTACAAAAGTATTCCTGGACCTTTGCCTATCACCCGTCTCAAACATACATGCAGAAACGCCAAAGTCTCCCAGTTTTATAGCACCATTTCCATCAACCAATATATTTCCTGCCTGAAAACCAGCTAAAAGTTAGGAATTATCTATGCAACCTCAATTTACACAAAATAGTTCTAGTAGTATGAAGAAAAAAATAACAACACCAGAAAACAAACCTTCACGTCTCTGTGAATGTGACCACGGTGATGAAGATACTCCAAAGCCTTCAATGTCTCTTTTAAGAATGAGGCAATTATAGGTTCTTCGAAACCATCAGGGTATGCTACTTTCATGATGTGCAAACATGAACCACCTGCCATGAATGGCATCACAACCCACAGGGATTGCTCCACCACAAAAGAGCAGTAAGCTTTGACAACATTAGGATGGTTGATCAAGCTCATCGTGTGCACTTCCCTCCGGATATCATCCTAAACACAATTGCCCAATATCAGCAACTATTCTGAGCACATGATTAGGTTAAAGAATGGCGAGAAACTGGCCATGCTTTGAGAAATATTTCTCTATTTTATCACATATAGTCTCATTGCTTTCTCTCTAAGGTGTTTCCCAGTAATTGAAGAGTATTTCATTTTGCATTAGCCCATGTCATGGTATGTTGAAGGCACAAATTTCATTTGATCTATGTTGAAGTTGTTGAGGAATCAGGCCATGAAATATCTAATGCATCGTGCAGTCCTAATTGAATTTTTCGGTGACGGTACAACACAGGAAGATATAATCCCCCACTTGGCCTCAATGGCCATTGGGCCCCTGAAAAGCCATCAATATGTCTTTCTGTCATACGAGTAACTTCTATCTTCATAGATCATTCTACTATATTTAAAGATACAACATTTCCTTCCATTACCCATCCTCTGACATGAGAAACAAAGTAACTATGTACAGTTCAAAGAACTATACAACCCCCACTGATTTTTCAATATCTTGGCCATACTTACCCTGTAATACAGACATGAGAAACAAATAAACTATGTACAGTTCAAAGAAATATGCAACACTTAATGATTTTTCAATACATTGGTCATACCACCTTGTAATGCAGACCAAATTCTGGGGACCATGTCTTTCAATGCTAAAGACTGAAAAAACGCGAAAAGGAGAAAAGCATTGCTACCACAAAAGATAGTTGCAGTCGGGTTGGTAGGTTCTTCAAGCAACGACATGGAATGTAGCAAACTAAGCATTATCCAGGCGTCATCTTTAAGCAGATTGTCATAATTAAAGGACTGCTAATAATAGTTTCATATGCCTACCAAGGCATGGAGGAAAGTTTATCAGATGAATGCAATTGACTTTTTGGGAACCTGAGGCAACTATCCAAATATAGTCCAAGCCAATACTAGTACCATCCATATATATTTTTTGATTCCCACCTCTAGCTCTTCGTATTTTAAAAACGGAATGTTTGGTTAGTTTTAAGTTGCATGAATTGCATTCTGAAATTTCATCCTCATCTCGACCTCTCTCCTTCAGATCCATATTTCAATTTCAACCCTAATTTCAATTCGTAATTCAATTTCAGCTTTAACTACTTTTAGAAACATGGCATCCCACATTTTTTCTTCCTTATCCAGATTCTACTCTTGAAGTTTTCAAATGTTTCAACTTTACACATCATGTTCAGCAATTGAAGGGTTTGTCTAAGTTTAGTTAGGATGCGTCACAACCCCAAAGTAGTGAACACCCTAACAAACCTGAAGTGATTAATCTGACTGGCAACCCAACTTTCTACATAGCAATCACACTTTTTCACAATACTTTAACTGAAATTAAGTTTTGTAATGTATAATCACAAACTTACCAGATTGCTGTTACATCTGTCTAAATCAAGGGCTTTGATTGCTATGAACTCGTTGAGGGGTATACATTTAGCTCTATACACTACTGCACTAACTCCTTTGCCAATTTCCTCGAGAAGCTTATAATCTGAGGCCAACAACGGATAGTTCTTCTTCTCAATCTTCAAATCAGCTGAAAAGGAGGGCTTTCTCTCCATGACTGAATCTTGTATTGATGAATGCAATTTTCCCGCTTCGATTTAACTTGAGACAGGTTCTCCAAGAATTACTTCAAGATCGATAACGGCATAGCAGCGCACTTCCTGATTAGCTTCTAGATCGAAATAGATCATCAACAATGAAATGGAACCAGAATCTATACAGTTTCTCTCCTCAATCTCTTCCACGCCTCTAAAACTTGTGCCTTTCAAAAGCTATATGTACACATACAACAACGAACAAGCAAGGGGGGAAATCCATTAAGAAAAATGGTGCTCACAGAAAAACTGCAACAGAAAAATGGTGCTCACAGAAAGGAGCGGTCTGTCTAAATATTTATTCACCAAATCCAGAATCCAGCTTCAACTGCTTTTCGCTTAATCCCATCTTTGTTAGCAATGAGCCAAACCCGCGTTAATGTGATGCGATCGATATTTCCGGGATTTCCTGAGAGAAAATCAGATAAGTCTAATCCGAAATTCAAATTTCAAAACAAAAAAAGTTGGCGATGGAAATGAAGCTTAATAGCATAGAGGAAGGGGATCAATGATACTGAAAGAGAGAGAGAGAGAGAGAGAGAGAGAGAGAGAGAGAGAGAGAGAGAGAGAGAGAGAGAGAGAGAGAGAGAAAAAAA
>JBBBWG010033618.1:3569-25967 GCA_037176905.1 Azolla pinnata
ACGAAATAATTCGGGGATTTTAAAACCATTTTCCGGAAAAGCGAAAAAACAAAGAAATCCCCGGTTTTATTTATTTAGTTATTTATTTGATAAACCCTAGAAAGAGCGCAGGGTTTTAGTTCTCTCAACACAGAACAGGAAACAGAAGAAAACTGTTTCTTGAAGAAGAGAAGAAAAACAGAAACAGAAACGAAGCGGGAAACTGCAGGAAGACGACGACGACGACGACGACGACGAATCCGCAGAAGCAGAAGCCGCCGCCGCCGCCGCAGCAGCAGCAGAAGTTGGAGTAAGAAGCAGTAGAATCAGAGATAGCAGCAGCAGAAAGAGGAGGAAGAAGAAAGCCGAAAGAAGAAGAAGAAGAAGAAGAGGAGGAGGAAGAAGAAGAAAGCCGAAAGAAGGAGAAGAAGAAGAGGAGGAGGAGGAAGAAGAAAGCCGAAAGAAGAAGAAGAAGAAGAGGAGGAGGAGGAAGAAGAAAGCCGAAAGAAGAAGAAGAAGAGGAGGAGGAGGAAGAAGAAGAAGAAGAAGAGGCGGAAGCAGCAGAAAGCTGAGCGGAAGAAGCCGAAAGCGGGAAGGGAAGGCAGGAGAAGAGCGCCGCAAGAAAGATAGCTCAAGAAAGGCAAGAGAAGAACGCCGCAGGAAAGATATAGCACGTGAAAGGCAAGAGAAGAACGCCGCAGGAAAGATAGCCCCGGAGGCGCCGGAAGCGGAAAGAAGGACGGCAGCCAGGAGGACACAGAAGGAGGAACTGTCGGAAACAAGCAGGTAGCGGAAGGAGGGAGGGAGGAAGGAGCGGGAAAGATACAGCAGGGGGAGGACTATCGAAAAACGAGGCAGGAAGGAGAAAGAGGGAGAAAGCAGCAAGAAAGATACACAAGGAAGGACCGAAAAGAAGCAGGAAGCAGAAACAAGAAAGCGGGAGAAAGGAGCAAGAAAGATACAGGAGCGAAGGACCGTCGTGAAGAAGCAGGGATCAGAAAGAAGAAAGAGCGAGATAGGAGCACGGGAGATACTGTCGGAAGAAAAGAAAAGGAGAGAGAGAGTTTGTGTGTTTGTGAGTGAGTGCAGTGTCTATGGAGCGTTATCAACGTGTGACGAAACCTCGTTCTGAAGCTCCTATCAAGCAGAATGAAGTTCGTATCACCACGCAGGGATTGATGCGGAACTACATCTCTTACGCCTTAACTCTTCTCCAGGTATCTCTTCTTCTTCTCCTCTTCTTTATTTTGAAACTTAGCCACTTCATACCTTTCGTTGACATTCTCTGTGGAATGGGTTGGCTTTTCTTTACGCCTGCACTGCTTCTACATCCCTTGTATCATCTCTCTCAAGATCTCACACCGCAAATAGAAAACAACGCATCTCATCCTGGGTAATTCTTGGTCGTAGAGTTGCGGTATTTTATATTTATTTCTTGTTTATTCTGATCCGAGACCTGTATATCTCTCTTTGTGATCAATTATTTGAATTACTGACTGTCTTAAGTTTTGCCAGCGCCATTCTCTTTGGTTTGCATTTCGCTTTTTTTTTTTCAGTTTTTCAATTCCTTCTTTTTCACCAGAGAAATATCTCTTCCTTAGAATATCTTCTCCAGAAATTCTCTTTTTCAATTTTTAGAATGCTTGATTTTGTTTATCTAAGATATCTCATTTCTACCATTTCTTAATGCCTCTCGTTTCATTTTGGTTGATTTTCGCTTCATACAATATTTTTTGCCTCCAAACTATCCTGTTCAATTTCCTATTTTCTGGACTCTTAACTGTTTACCTCTGAGCACTAAAAGAATCTCCAATCCCATCGTGTTCATTTTTCTGTATCATTTGATGTAAAATCTCTTTCTTTTTCTAGAGTTATCATGTCTATTTTAAGTGTTAAATAAATGAATTCCATATTTTTTTTCTTGTAAATCCATGTTTCCCCCCTTTTCTGGCTATGTTGTACATTTGTTTCTTGAGTTCGTAAAGGTTTTCCTTTTTCTGGATCATTATTTTTGCTCATAGTGGCAATCAATTTTCTACTTATGGATGCTATGTGAATTTCCATAAACCTAGATGTCTATTCATTTGATTTCTATTGATGCATTATGCAGTTGATGTACTTTTCTTGAAATCAATATCACTGCTTTTCTTCTAAAGAGTTCTTTTTTCTCTCTGTGAATTTTACGTATTGGGTCTGTAAACAGAGCTACGATGTGGTTCTAACTTTATGCAGCATACGAAATCGTTATTTTCTAACACTGCATTCTATCCACACGTAGACATACTTTTGTTGATCATTTCTTGTGTTCCTCTGCGTAAACATTTGAAGCATGCTTTCTGTTGTGACCGTTGATATAATTTAACCTATGGGGCGACATTTTTTTGGATGACTTTCTTTGTTAATGCTCATGCTTGAATCAGAAAGAATTCTTTACCTGTGGAATCTATTATTTGAATGAACACACAGTTTTTCTGTTTTTCTGTTGTGTTAAGGACAAAAATGTATCTGAGATAGTTTTGAAAGCTATGGGTCGAGCTATAAACAAAACTGTTCTACTGGCTGAAATTTTGAAGGTCAGTTATACATCAAGCTCCTATTCTCTCTCTCTTTCTCGCTTTAAAGCATCTTACTCATTACTGATCCTATATCTTTCAACTCAGAGGAAAGAGGAAGGGCTGTATCAAGATATTACTATCAACTCCGTGGACATCACAGATACATGGGAGCCTTTGGAGGAAGGCCTTTTACCGTAAGTTTTAGGGTAGCAGTGCTGTTTCTTAATCTTATTATTTCAGGATTGATTCTTTGTCTCAGCATGCTCAAGTAATTTTGTCAAATCCTGCTGTATAATCTGCAGAATCCAGACAGCCAGACACGTTTCTATCATTACAATCACACTATCTAAGAAGGAATTGGATGTCTATTCAAGTGGGTAAGCTAATTCTTGTCTTTAGACGTGCCAACCAGATGAGCAGCTGACATAAGGCCAAATTCACCTTGACCATGTGTTCATGATGTAAAATTCAGTGTTGACGAGTGGGAGTGTTTAGGAAACTTTATGATATAGTGGTTTATTAATGGATAAATTGAATATTGGGTAAAGGCAACAGATTGAATAGCTCAATCATTGTGGCCATGTGATGCTGCTAAACAAATTCCCTCTGTTTTCCATGCAAATCTGGCTGGCAATTCTTTTACCACTTATCCAGGATTGATAGCACTCAATTTTTATTATGTCCACATTGCAGTTATCTTAAGAGTAGTATCTACCATGAATAAGATTGCTAAATGGCTTTTAAAAAGCAGATACCAGGCTCCATCAAATCTGAAGAAGGTTCAGACAACAGATGATCCAAGGGATGTGAATAATGAAAATTATCCCCGCAGTGCATCTCGTGGAAGAGGTCAAGGTGGTGCTGCCCGTGGCCAAGGCAGAAGAAGAGGTGAAATTCTAACAGTAGTATATTTGTTATATAAGTTACATCAGCATTTAAGCCAACAGCTTTAGGTCCAGGTTATTACAACAATGGAGAAGATAATTACTATAATGGAAGAGGAGGTGATGGAGGTAGGGGATACAATGGAGGTGGAAGAGGCTACTATAAGGGATATGACAATGGCAATGACAACAGATATTCCCATGGATATGAGAACAAATATTCAAATGGAAACAATGGAAGATATGATGACTCAAATGGTAATAGTGGAAGGTACGATAATGGTGGCTATAACGGCAACTGGCCAGTGCAAAGGGGTCGAGGTAACTTGGAACAACGCATTCAGTTTAAATTCATTTACTTCATTTGCATAAAATATGAATAATAGTGTGCTTGTGTAATGGGGATTTTCTGTATATAGGTGCTGGTCCTAGTAGGGGCAGAGGACGTGGAAGGGCACGAGGAGGCAGATAAATTATCATACCAAGATAGCTTTTTGTTGTGCATCATGAGATTGATAAGTGGAATGATTTATCAATTCTCCAAACCGTAAATATGTTGTGGGTTCTGTTGCAAGTTTTTGGCTTTCTTGGTAATGAATATGCAATACAGGAATCGTCATCTGGTATGGATATGGGTTTGCTGTTATATCAAAACATCTCCGCACACAACATACACCATTTTATCCCATTCCATCTTTAGAATCGGTGAAGGTCAGTATATTATTTGCATGCCTGGTAAATAGGTGAGACGTCATCAATATTTCTAGCCCGCAGTTTGTTTCCTGATGCTACGAAGTCATGTGGGCTACTAATAGCAAAATACTTGTGATTTCATTTTTGAGAATCTGGTTTATGTGATATCAAAGCCCTGAGGAAGGTAGACATGCACATACTAAACTAAACTGAAGTGATAAATATGTGTCCAACTGGTTTGATGAATGCATAATAGTTTGTTGATTGGCCTCACTTACCAAGAGGGTCGATTTTTCACTATTCTCCAAGAATGCATACATTCTTTCTGTCAAACGTGAATCTATCTGCTTGCCGTTTTCGTTTTGTTGAAATGCAAATAGAGTATTGATGCTGTCTGTAAGCGGTGTCTTCTACAAGCTTATAAAGCAACAATATTCTATATGGAGAGAAATGGTAATGGATTTGGGCAAGGTATTATCGGATGTAGGATGCAGAAATTTTCAATGACAGTTAAATAAAGAGATCCAATATCTTGTTACTTTGAATGTCTTGGTTGAGCTTTATCATTCAAACCCTCAGCCGAATGAAATGTGTGAGAGATCATAAGCTCTTTCCACTTAATTTCCTGCTCGAGACTGAGTCCAGCCGTGCCTTAATAAATCACTAAGATGGGTTTTGGGTGGAGGATGTTTCCTGAACAGTGTACTAAGTAACATCCTTGTCATTTGTCCAACCAACATCGTGAAGGGTTTTTGGAAACTTACACGTAAAGTTATTGGGTTTTTGGGTCCTTTGTATTGTTGTGCTTGCAAAAGAATTGGAAATGCCTCAAGAAACCTGTATTCCAAGTCGATGTCGAAGTTGTTGCCAAGGCATCAGATACCAATAGAGAGAGCAAGCTATAGTTTCTCTATTGTGAAAGCGCAATTTCTCATGACCTAAATAGAGCTTAATTGTTATATTTGATCAGAAGGTTTCGAGGTTCATCCATATTCTGATCTGTATCAAAAGCTGGTACATCATGCAAGTAAACATAAACACATGCATGCCTGGTGCATGTATGTGCAGTGTATGGCCGTGTATGCATGTGTGGATGGCCATGTAGATGCATGGTGCACATGCTCATGCTGCTTCACATGCAATCTATCACATGATATATGGATTCCACGTGCAAAACACATGCTGTTTGGTGCATGTTTTTGTGCGTTGTCCATGTGCATATGATGCATGTATGGTGCTCTCACATGAATGTATGGATTCCACGGTGAAAAACACATGCTGTTCAGTGCATGCATGTGCTGCGTATGGCTATGCATGTATGTGTATGTCCATGCATGTCTGGTGTATGTGTATAGTGCATATGGTAGCCGACATTAGACTGCAATAGTCTGATCTTTCTTCTCCTTCTCCATGGTTGTTGCTTGTGCGATTCCCCTGTGGGTTATTGCCCGTTTGCAGAGATGGATTCTCCCAGGTAAAATACCACCACCGTTTTTTTTCACTGTGCTTCCTGCTATCTGTTTTTCTTGGTGGGTTCTTTTGGTTTGGACTAGGCTTGAGAGGAGGGGGAAAAGGAGAGGCCCTTTCCATTGTTGCATCGGAATCGGGCCTGGCTTTTTTGCTCTGTGGCTCCAAACCCCTGTCCATGATCATGCAATCCTAGATTAGATGTACTTGCGTAGAGTGCGAAAGAGAGAGCTTCTTTCTAAAGGGCTTAGATAGCCTAGCCCATGCCGTCGGAAAGTAGAATAGAAAATGCTTGGGTTTTAGGGTTTTTTTGTATTAAATGTTCGGCTTTGAAGAAATGAGTACATTGGATGTTGGAAATCTGATTGTGATTTCACAAACGATGTTGAAGCCACCTTGTACCACAAGATTTCCAGGACATGTTTGTGATGAGATTAAGCTTAGGAGGAAAGTGGATTCGTGTGTTTCCGACCTCTGGATTAGAAAGACTTTGAAAAAAATTATGATTCTTGTATGTTTTTTGATTAGGAAGTGTATCCCATACGCATGTTGGGAATGTATATATTTTCTTGTCGCTTTTGTGCTATACAAAATCATGAATGATAGCTTATATACATATGCTTCATACCAGCCAATGCAATTTATATTTGAATGTTGAGCAGAACGGGACAGTATCTTGAACATTTAATTTTATATCAGCACAGGAAGCTGGGCAAAAGTTATAAATCACTATTGAAGCTTCCTTTGTAGGCAGAAAAGCCAAGGAGAAAGAAGGAGATTTTCAGGACTCTTGCGTGTTCGTTTGTGCTGAAATGCAGGAATGCAAGTGTTAAAAGTGTTACAGTCAGCATCATATCATTTGACATAACATTTACCTGTTAGTTTCTCCCGTAACTTAAGCGAAGGTGAGGAGCTTGAAATGACTGAACCCAAGACAGAAGAGGTGTTAAAGGGAGAAAGCAAAGCGAAGAAACCTAGGGTTAGGAAGGCAGATAATGTTAATCTGGTTGATGTAGAGAGCAATGTTGTTGGTAGAGGGGTTCATGGCATTGTGGATGGATCTTTCGATGCAGGGTATTTTCTAACAGTTAGAGTTGATGACTCGCCCCTTGTTCTGAAGGGCCTGGTGTTTGAGCAGGGATTATTCACTCCATTATCGGAAGTTAATGACATTGCTCCTAAAGTCAAGGCTGTCATCCGGAATGAAAATGTGGGGATACCATTGTCACTCAAGGATTCGGATGGTGGAATCGCCTTTTCTGATGTTTCATTGAGAGAGGAAAGGAATGACTCCATGAAGGATGAAGAAATAAGTAGTATTGGAAAGAAATGTGAAGCTGATGCAAGTGCTACAGCTGAACCTGACAAATGCTCTACGGTAGCTGATGAAATGACCTTAGATTGTATGCATATAAAGGAAGCTGGTTCAAATCAGGAAAATGGCCGAGGAGGCGATGAAATGGATGCGGAAGCTATGGCTAGTAAGGAAAATGTTGATGAAGGAAACTCTCCCCGAATAGCTGATGCGATGAATGTGGAAGCTATGGCTGCAGAGGAAATCGTTGATGAAGGAAAATCTCCTGGAAAAGACGATGAAATGAATGTTCAAGTTAATGCTGTGGAGGAAATTGTTGACGAAAAGTTTATGGATGTTCAAGCTATGGCTGCAGAAGAAACCGTTGATGAAGTAAAATATCTTGGAATAGCTGGTGAAAAGAACTTGGTGGCTGTGGCTAGAAAGGAAACTGCTGATGAAGGAAAATGTCCTGGAATAGCTGATGAATTGAACTCAGAAGCTATGGTTAGAAGGGAAACTGTTGATGAAGGAAAATCTCCTGGAATAGCTAATGGAATCAACTCAGAAGCTATGGTTAGAAGAGAGACTGTTGATAAAAGAAAATCTCCTGGAATAGCTGAGGAAATGAACTCAGAAGCTATGGTCGGACGGGAAACTGTTGATGAAGGAAAATATTGTGGAATAGCTGATGAAATGAACTCAGAAGCTATGGTTAGAAGGGGAACTATTGATGAAGGGAAATCTCCTGGAATAGCTGATGGAATGAACTTCGAAGCATTGGCTAGAAAAGAAATCATTGATGAAGGAAAATTTCCTGTTGCTAATGAAACTGGAGAGCATATCCATAAGACAGGAATCATACCCACCAAGACCTCATCGATGGTATCTGATCGAGTTGCCATGAACACTATCCGTTTGGATGGAGTGAGGCCAAGTGAAAACTCTTTCATCGATGATGGAATCACCACAGTACCTACACCAATGCATCTGAACGGAATATCAACGGGAGTAGATGCTAGTGTGCCCGAGGAGAGCTCCTTTACGGCTAAGCAAGTGGTTGTGGAACCAATGCATGTTTCGAAGGAAAGATGTCTGGCAGGTGTTGACAGCACAGCCATGGATCCAGGAGGACAGAAAGCTGCAGATCTAATGAAAGCAGCAGCAGCTATGCCGATCGATCAAGATGGTGAAGGAATCAGCATCCGAGATAAACGCGGTGAAATCGGGACAACATGTGTAGCAAATCTTTCTACATCCTCCTCATCATCATCCTCATTGTCGTTGTCGTCATCGTCATCATCATCTTCATCGTCTTCTTCTTTTTCCCGAGAGAAAGACAGTGACGATAGGGGTAACTTGATCCAAACTGAAACGGCTCCACAAGCAGCTGAACAAGACGAGTTCTTACATGCTTGGCAGGTGAGCCATGGGGAGACGTGCTTCGAAGCAAGAGAAGGAGAACTCATCACAGCCGTCGAGGCACAGCTATGCGGCCTTGCAGGTACGGGTGCCGAATGCACATGGACCAATCCCATAGCCGAAAGCAGCATGGACCTTTCGGGTAATATATCTCATACCGATTGCCAACCAAGCGATTCCTTATTTGGATAAAGAAAAAAAACTAAGAAATAACAGGGGAAGAAGTCCCTCTTGAGTGATGTCTGATCATTATGATGATGTATATAGTTTTTTTCAGCCTTTCTTGGCTTCAGTTCTAATCCCTTCTCGAGGTTTCCGAAATGCTTCATTCCAGCACTCCTGTTCTGCCTACAAAAATTGCTTGATTATATGTAGAGTTGTTTTCATAGACAATATTCAGCGATACTTGGAACAATTTTGCTGGAGTACATAATAGTTGAAACCGGTCTTTTTTTCTCAGGTATCTACTTTTCTATTTTCCTTTCCACTTTGTATTTCAAAAACAGTCTTTTCTTCTGGTTATGATTTAGGATGTCTACTTCTTTTTCCATTCCTTTCTACTTTGTATTTCACAAACAGTCTTTTCTTCTGGTTGTTATTTAGGATGTCTACTTCTTTTTTCGTTCCTTTGTACTTCGTATTTCAAAAACAGTCTTTTTCTTCTGGTTACCTATTTGGGATGTCTACTACTGTTTTTCTTTCCTTTTTTTTTTACTCTGAATTTCCAAAACGGTCGGTTTTTCTGGTTATCTATTTGGGATGTCTCCTTTCTTGTTTCTTTCAAACAGCCCTTTTTTTTTTCTGGTTATCTGTTTGGGATGTTTACTTCTTTTTGGTAGTTAGTTTTGTTTTGTCATCTTTTTTTCTAATACTGGTAGCTCAAAGTTTTTGAGTCCTTTTTTATATCAATCTCAGTCGCAGCTCAACGATGGGAATTGAGCACGCATTTTTGCGGTTGAAATTTGATACAAGCAGCCTGCATCTCATGTAATGGAGCTATGGACAATGGCTTCTTCTGCAATGGATAGTATTATGAGCATATGTTTGTTTCACTGTTTCTCCAAAGCCAGCATTTCTAAATAGCTTTCATGTCTTGGTTTAGGGCTTTGGAAACCTCTTCTCCAAAGCCAGCTTTTCCAAATAGCTTTCATGTCTTGGTTTAGGATCTAAAAGTTTTGCAAAACCCAGCTGATTTCCAAAAGATAATCCTCTTCTGTTCTATGTGACTTCCATGTCTTGATTTAGGGCTTCTTAGAGTTAGCATTTCCAAAGATGGTCCTCTTCTGTTCTATAACTTTCATGTCTTGGTTTAGGGTTTCGGGTCAAAGGCTCTCCCGCAAAACCAGCATCTCTAACGATGGTTGGATCATTTTCTATTTTGTAACCCTAAGAAGTCCTTGGTAAACCCTAAATTCTTTCCGAATGTGTTCCTGATCCGGATACCCTAAAACCCCTTTGGCTAACCCTAAATTTTCCTTGGTCGAATCTCTTCCAGATATCGATTCACAAACCCTAAAAAGTCCCTTGGTAAACCCTAAATTCTCTTATAGAGTCGAATCTAATGTGATCAAGCACCCTAAAGCTCCCTCAGCAAACTTTAAATCCTCTTATAGTGAATCTCTCTTCCGAACCATGTTCCTAATTCATAAACCTAAAGCTCCCTTTTGCAAGCCCTAAGACAATCCTTAAAACCTATCATAAACCCTAATGAAACCGCAATGTCTGACTTGGGATCTCGAATTGCACAGTAGGCAACTGCAAGTTCGGTCATATCAGTGGAAGCACATACCAAAGTGCTGGTTTTGATCCTGACTTCTTGTGATCAAGCAATCTTTCAAAGCATGCCAATGGCAGCTTGATAGAAATTCATCAGCATTGCAAAACTGCTACAATTCCCACACTGGCCACATATATATCTCTATCACATGGGCTGCAAAACAAGCGCAATATATATCACAAAGCTTATCTTCATATAGTCTGACCAAATAGAACCTCACCCTTGAATCATCAAATCCTGGGCAGCGATTTGATGTACAATGATCACTCGCACTTGTATCAATTTGTGCTTATCAAGAAGAAGATAATACAAAGGAAAAATTCGCTTTGATGGGTGGAAAGAGCAGGCAATTCTGATGCTAGTATACAAATACAAACAATATTGAGAGCCCATCATTTGTTTATCTCCCAAAATATGCACATAAAGCAGTTGTGTATATATAAATCAAGGAGTGGTGAATGAAGACTGACAGACGCAATCACCAGCTTCTCTGAGAAAGCCGTTGATAATCTCTTCTTATAGACCAAAGGCCTTCCCCAACCTCCTTCATATCAGGCCTATCTTGCCGAGTTGGAGCTGAGCATCGGAAAGCTAACTCAAAAATCTTCCGAAGCAGATCCACATCCTGATGCTTGACTTGAAGCTGAGGATCTACAATGTCCTTTATCCTTGATCGCATGAAGTTATCATATGCCTGATATTGCCAAAAGATCTTGTTCAGTTATATCATATACCTTGCATATGGCAACATATTACCAAAAAGAACTGGCAAAGATGAGGGAAAACATTACACATGGCAAGATTTTAATCTCTAGATAGATCTTGTGAAGTTATATCATATGCCTGATATATGCCTGATATGGACATATCCAAAGATGAGGAAAACATTGCACATTGTGAGATTCTAACTTATCTTTCTCTCTCTCTATATATGTTGTGAAGTTAGATCTAATATGCGTAATATATGGTCATATATATAGCCAAAATGATTTTCTACAGATATATGAGGGCACTAAATTACCACATATGCCTAATATATATAACCAAAGAGATCATGAGAGAGAGCATTGCGCACATTGCGAGAATAAAAACCATCAATCTACATATCAAACGTCTTATTTCAAGAGAAAACAGGTTGGAAAGATCAGCACAATACACTACATTTGTGAGAGGTCTGGACTAGATATGTTTAGGATCAGAGAACAACCTCGTTTGGTTTAGGAACAGCATCATACGAGAAACAGGAGGGAAGGACCACTAACCCATCGCACTGTGATTCTCTCCTCAAGAGGTCGGGACTGTTCGATGGGCCGCCTCGCACTAAAGAGCTCCACCAATACTATGCCGAAAGCATAGACATCTGACTTTGTGTTCAGCTTGTAGGTTTTCACATATTCTGGGTCTAGATACCCCGCAGTTCCTTTGACTTTGGTCAGTACATGTGTAGCACCTGAATCCACCGGTCCTTCTCTTGAAAACCCGAAATCAGCTACTTTGGCTCGGAATGTCTCCGTCAGCAAAATATTTGATGATTTCACATCTCGATGAATGATTGGCTTATCTGTCATGAGGGATCACATGCAAGCAATAGACGGATTTATCTCACATTTTCAAGCACCTCTTTCCACTCTAAAGAGCGGGTATTTCTACATAAAAGCTTATGCACACTACACCGCACAATGTTCTGTTTGATGTTTTTGTGGAACGTATGTCAGCAAGCCCTTCTTTTTCTAAGTTTTCCCTCACATTAGGCCACAAAATGGTGTTGGAACAGAAGTAGCCCATAAGTGATAAAGAAGAAAATGGACACAAAATGAATACTATGGCCCATAGGCACAAGATGTGGACCAAGTCTTTGATACTTTGCACACTATTGCAATAAGATGTGGACCAAGATGTGGACCAATGTGGATCGAGACTTGGTGTAAAAATGATCAATGCCCGAGCTCTTCAGGATAATGGAGCATAATTCAATTCTAATTTTTGCTAAAAATAACTCGTATTGAGCATAAAGAGAACTTGACGACATAAAGACATGCATCATGGAAATATAATTAAAAAACGTATATTACCAGCATAAAGATGGAGATAGGTGAGGGCATGGGCAATGTCAATTGCAATATCCACACGCTGGTGTAAGTTCAGAACAACACCAAACTTGCCTGCAATGAACGATACCAAGGTTTTAATGGAGATTAGTGATAAAGTATGCATCCATGTGTAGAAATATCTCACCATCAAGATGCTCTCGGAGGTTGTGATTTGCAACAAACTCTTCAACTAATATCCGTTCATCTCCCACCTCAACATAGCCAATCAATCTTACCAGATTCAGATGATCTATTCTAGCTAGCATGTTGACTTCATTCCGAAACTGTTCTGTCAATGTGCCAAACATATCCTGCACATGCTCTGATTTTATGATTCTTCCTTTGCATCATAGAACTAAAATGCCATGTTCTTCCTTAAATAGTAACTGTACATTGAAACACAAAGTATCCTACACTGCATATGGTTCACCTAACTCTACATGTGTATTACAAATACGTAAGTACCTTCTTTGCTCGTTTGATTGCTGCAATTGTGCCATCTTTGAGTTTTCCCTTGTAAACAGCACCAAATCCTCCCTGTCCAATCTTGCATGCTACCGAAAAATTTGAAGTGGCCTTGTTGAGCTCAGCTAAGGTAAAAACGACAGCTTTTCCAGCTTTCACATTAACTCCTTCAGTTCTGTGTGATGATGAGATTACTATCAAGCAAAACATAATGCCATGAGTCACGAAACCCAAATAAGTAAACACACTTTGAAGCATAGATCACTATCCTATCCTTTATCTGAGAATGTTGCTAAAACAGAACAGCTTTCTCTGGTTGGGGGTATAAGGAGTCGCCTCTTTGTGATGGTGAGATCACTGGAAGGCAAAATATGACTCCATGAATCAGAAAACCCTCACATAAGGAGCAACATCCATATATCCTCATGAATATGTCTTATGTTTAGATCCAGATATTTACGACACACATCCTATCATTTATTTATCTGCAAACATTGCTCACAGATCACATGATAAACCGCAAAAGCTACAAAAGAAAAGCATTGTTAAGCATACATCCGTATCCTCACAAATATGTCTTACGTGATAGATATGGATGTTTTTATCATATCATCAAATACTTTATCAGCACATGTAGCTCAAATACAGTTCGGGATGATCAGTTACCTACATGTGATAATGGTGCAATCAGAATTAAAGAAAACACGCCCCACGAGTCACAAAACCCAAATCAGGAAAGACACTCTGAAGCATACACCCGATATCCTCATGAATATATCTTACGAAATAGATGTGGCCTTTCATCCTGCGACCTATCCTTTATCTGCAAATGTTTCTTAAACAGGAGCATCTTTTTTCTATTTTGCAAAGTATTTCAGGGCTGAAGAGCCTGCTCTAACGAGGGGTAGGAATCATAACCTATCCTTTGTCTGCAAGCAATGCTCAAACACAGCGTCTAACGAGGCGAACAAGGAATTAGCCCCAGTGTCTTACAAGGAGTGCATAACGAGCATCACATGAGTTCGATACTGTTTACAACAATGTTTTTTGTGTGCAAGGAATTGAGTTCAGCGAGTACTTGGGTCATGGTCTTGATCATGATCCTTCTTCAGCATATCCCAGCATGGGAAGAGAATGTGGAAATACGAAGAAAAACATCCGGACTGATTCCCTTCTTGGTTCTCTTGTATAGCTGCATCCTTATGCATTTCAGGAAAGACTGGCAAGTGTAATCGAGCTCCAACTTGTTGCATGCCTCTACTACACTGAGCAGGTTGAAGAGTGGAATTCGCCTTTACCCTATATTATCTTCTTTCCTGGTAGAATAAAGCTCTAAAACATCAACTTTGGAAACAAAGAACCTGAAACATCCATTAAAAAATCAACTATTGAAGAAGATGCACCACTACACACATGAAACAGATAATTCAGAAAAGGCCTAAAATGCCTAGAGAACCCAAACTGGCAGATGGAAAAATCATTCTATTGATCAGAAGCCATCGAAAAGATGCATCACCTTCATCAGGCATTTTCATCAGTAAAAAAAACTGAGTTCTAAAGAATCACACAGGAACAGACCCACAAACCCTAAAGACCCACAAGGCTCGCAGACAATTCAGAGGACACCCAGCTATGGAAAAACTAATGCCAGATTAGACCCTAGATGAGAGAGGAATCAATGCAAAAAGATGGATCATGTATGCGTTATGTATGCCTTATGCCTTATGATGAACAAAATCCTCAATTTGAGATAAAATATGCTAGATACACGTATGAACCATAGAAACACACACTACAATGAGAATATGCATCAGCAAGATTGATAATCAGTATATATCCATGATCCCGATCTTTCAATGATGCATCCTTACCTTTTCTAGCAAGAACACAAACACCTAAGAAGCGAAGAGAAAACAAGCCAACACGAGCATAGCACATCTACACCATCCTTAAAACCTCTGAATTCTCTTTGCAAAAAACAGGCAGGAAACCCACCCTCTCCTGGATGCCTGCCAATTCACGTGTGGAGCTAACTGATAGTAGTACTCAGAGAAACCACGGAAACTTAAAACCTGTCATATTGCTATTTCCCCCACCACACTGCCCACAAACAAAGAAAGGCAACACCAACACATACGGATTCGAGCACCCAATTCCATACCTTCGAATTACATCCGAGATGGGCGGCCGTCTTTTCCGTTATTTTCTGTCTCGATCAGCCGGAAAAAGGCCTGCAAGCACAAAATCGAAATCGGCGGCTTGGGTTGGGAGAACAGAATGGGCGGGGGAGGATCTTCCTTTCTGGGAGGGGAAGAGAGATGGAAGGGGGGGGGAGAGGGGGTGAAGAAAAACAGAAAGGATTAAACATATACAACATATATACACATGGTGGAGACGAGAATGCGGAGCAGAGAAGCAGGAAATGACGCAGAAAAGAAGAGGAAACAGAGGGCGTGGAAAGGAGGAGACTCGATCGATCGATCCCTTGACTTTGAACAACAGAAGGATCAGGAACAGAAACCCTAATGGGCCATGGCAGCAAGACCTGCCATGCATTCATCCCCACACATGCACATGCATGCATGCATGTGTACCTTCCATGCATGCATGCATGTGTAAGTACCCGTCCATCTATGCATGCATGCATGCTTGTCTCTCTCCACCTATGCATCCATGCATGCATGCATGTATCTACCCATCTATGCATGCATGCATGCATGCATGCATCGAGTGTGGATTGGATGTTGCGCATGCATGCATGCATGTATCTACCCATCTATGCATGCCTGCATGCATGCATGCATCGAGTGTGGATTGGATGTTGCTTATGCATGCATCTCAGTCAAATTCATGCATGGATGCTGTCGATGCATGCATGCATGTGCATCTATCCCTCTATGCTTGCATGCATGCATCTATCCATCTATGCATGCATGCCTGCATGCATGCATCAAGCGTGGATTGGGATGTTGCCTATGCTATGCATCTCAGTCAAATTCATGCATTGGATGCCGCCGATGCATGCATGCATGCATGTGCATCTATCAACTCATGCATGCATGCTGTGATATGCATGCATCCATGTGTATCGGTCAATCTATGTATGCATGTCGTTTATTGCATGTATGCATGTGCCCATGCGGGGCTCAAAATAAGAACAAGTGTTTATCCCAGCTCAACACAATCATCGTCCAAATGAACAAGACCCGATTACTGCTCCAGCTTTGGCATTTTCCGCCTCGAAACAGGGATTTCTGATGATCCCCAAGCTCTAACAATCATCATATCCATGACAGTGAGATTCGACGAATCGGAGAACAAGAAAGAAAGAACGGTCCCGATTTTGTCTTGAGCTTCTGCATTTCAGCCGAAACAAATTGCAGGTACTCGGACCAACATCATCATCTCTGACAGTGATTTGACAAAATCTGAGCATCTGACCAATTCAAGGGTTTCCTTCATCTCCCTCCTTTTCTCGGCTTTGCTAGACACAGTAACCATCACTTCAAATTCTTAGTTGCATGCAATTGTATGCAAGTCAAAATTCTTGGCATCTACTATAATCAAAGGCCCTTTCATTCGACTCTTCCAAATGATCCTTATCACATGAATTATATATGTAAGCAGGTTGATTAACCAGTCTGACGGTTAACCTGGACATACCAGTGAGTCTGATTTAGCACAGAAATATATCAAAGAAATGCAAAGAGACAAATCATCCTAAAATTCTCCATATTCAAGCTTCTTACCAGTGGACAGGAGATGCCAACGATGATGATAAACAAATGGATTTTCTTGCAAGGAAATCAATAAGACAATAGACTTCGGTATGATACTTGACTAATGTCTTACAACTGCTGGAATCAATAAAATAGATTTCTTATATGATCAACGATATTTAGAACCTAGGACCAAATAATCAAATAACAGTTCTTGTCTCCTCATTGAGGAAAATACACACTATACAAAGCTTACGGTTGTGCTTTCCATACCCGTGTCATCTCTATTCTTCTTTTAAAATACAAAGCTCACACCGCAACTGTGAAAAAGAGTATGATTCATGAACCATCATCGACATCAAGCTAACATGCTGTATTATTAAACTTACGTGGAAGCCAATACTCGTGGCAACAACATTCCAAGTCGAAATTTTGATTTGGTCAAAACTGCACATTATCAGGACCATAAGCAAAAGTTCTGCCCAATGTTAAGCTAAAAACGAAAACATTTGTTTGTTGATAAATTTTGTTTGCTGGTAGCATTCTGTTTAGTTCAGTAACATGGAATTCCTAACTACACTCATATAGAGTAAACAACGGACAACAAACATTTCCTACATCCTCCCCCACCCCACCCCAAAACAAAAACAATGGATCGAACCAGAACAATCATTTTACTTGGTAGAAGCAATCCATCACAAACCATTAATTGTTTTTGTGCAGGAAATTTCAAAACTATGATATGCCAAGGACCAAGCAATTATACATGAACCTTATAGCTGCTAGTGTAGAATGTATAACAAAGGGATAGTACAAACAGAGGATTCACCAACAACTTCACCAATAGCAACGATGTCAACCAACCATGTCATCAAACTTTACCACCACTTTAACACTCCCGAAACAATTTTAACTAATGATATGATATCTGAAAAAGGAGGTAAAACAGACTTTGAGGTGAGAACCATAACAAATAAAGCAAATAATCCTTGCTACCAAGTTATATAGACTAAGGCAAAGCAATTCGGGTTTCAGCCCTCAACCAAATTCATAATATTTAGCAAACCTTTTCCAGGGAAGGAATTCACTAGGATTCCTTGTCTCCAATAGGTTGTCGTTGCGTTTGTCCAGAAGTTTGTGCATCTTCATCATTGCTTCCAGGTTTTCTTTGGTTGTATACGGAGCCATATTGCTCATAAGACGGCCAATTGTCATTGGAGGATGCTACCTCATGACTATTTGCATATCCGTTACTTCCCTCCTTGACTGGCAAATTATCATTCTCCTGACGACTAGCTGCTCCTTCCTGTCGATTATATACAGAATCTCCCTGTTGATTTCCATATCCAGATTGATGAGGTACTTGTTCATGATTAGTTTCAGAATAACCATAATGTGCTGTTCCAGTCATGCTATTATGGTTCCAATAACTAGTAGCAGAATCTGAGGGTTGTCCATATCCAGATTGTGATGCAACCTGTTGTCCATCACCACTTATATTAGCATAACTGGATTCAAAATTCTGTTTCGAGTTTATCGAGCTTGTATTTCCGTATAGTTGCTCTTGGGGTTCCTGTCCACGTTGGTATGGTTCCACTACGCCATTTTGTTCCTGTTGTGAAGTTCCTTTCCCATATAATGGCTCTCCGATACCTGGCGGTCCATAGCTATCCTGTGGAGGCTGATTGGTAAAGCTCTGTTGTATGTAAGGAGATGTACCTGGGGGTCCATAACCCTGTGATAAATCATTTTGACCATATGCTTGTGGTTGCCCATAACCTGTTTGACATGAAGCACCTGGAGGCTGATCGGCATACAGTGATGACTGTTCATAGCTTGGACCCTGTGCTTGAGTATAACCCATATGCCCTTGTTGATTATAATAGCCATAACCTCCCGGTGGATGAAACTGTGGGGCTGGTACTTGATTCCATGGCTGTTGAGGATAACTTCCATACTGCTGAGGCGCAGCTGGATAGTATGACCCTTGCTGATAGCCATATCCTGGTTGTTGCATGGGTTGTCCTCCCCATTGCTGTGAAGCTTGAGGATTATAGGGTTGACTGTAAACTCCTTGAATTGGAACCCTGGTCCGATTCTACAACAAAGATTATGATCACATGAATTAAAATACCGATTAAATCGCACCGAATCCTACATGTGCAGTAAGTAACTGAATTACATTGATTATTGATAACTGAGTAAATAACATGACACAAACCCGCTATTTTAAGTATACCTCACTTAGAAGCTCTTTAATCAGCTCAGTAGCCGTATCAAGTTGCTGTTTGTTACCCACTAAACTTAAGGTTCTCTCAGGGACACCTGAATGGTGTTCTGGCGGACCTAGTAGAGGCACAAGCTGGCAGATGACAAAAGTCAATGATCAAATGGAGTTCCAAATTTGTACCCGATGAAAACACACATGCACAGGTATACAGAATATACATACATACATGCACACATGCATACGTAGTGTGTATATGTATAGATTCGATAGAACCTGTATCCGTGCACCCGTACGACTCTGCAGACTTTTAATAGTTTCTCCGCCACGCCCAATAATCAGCCCAACCTATTGAAATGGCAAAAATAACGTTAACAGAACTTATGCTAAAAGTTCTGTGGTCTTATAAAGGGATGAACTCCTGACCTTGTTTGTTGGGACGTTCATCTGGATCTGCTCTCCACCAGATGGGTGTGAAGGGTTTGTAGCTGCTGCATCTGCCTACATTCATTTCACCCCATTTAGAGCACCAGTGTATACATAACATGTTCTACGTATAACAATTCTAAAGAACAACATGAAGAATGAATTGAAAACATGAATCTCACCTCAGCTATAACATCATGAATGAGTTGCTCAGCACGATTAATCTGATCAGGGGTACCCATCAATTCTGCGGTTCGAAAAGGCAGACTTGGATCATGCTCCATGTCTTTTGTTATTTGTACCCTTGCTCCCGATTGTTGTTGTATGTATTTGATAGTCTCCCCACCTTTGCCAATAATAAGGCCAACCTGAGAATAAACTAGTAATTGATCATTTGATGAGAAACCTTTGTTACAGAGTCATTATATGTGTATACCTTGATATTAGGAATCTCCACTTTCCTCGACTCTGGAGCTCCTTGTGAGCTGTAAAAACTGCCACTTGAAGAATCATTATATGGCTTTTCCAGGTTCTTTGCATGAACTGACTGATTGGAATATTGTGCTGCCAAAGCAAATAAAAAACGATCCATGTTGATTAATATTGCACAAATAGAACTCGATCATTATGCTTTTTCTAAGAAAATACGAGATAGAATTTTATAAGAAAAAACGAGATGGACTTTTTCTCATATGTCTGCACAGCATATAGATGTTAATAATCTTCTCAAAAATATGATGCCTAGTGCATAGAAAATCCATTACCATGAAACACGTTTGCGGATAGACGACCATCTGATCATAAAGGAGATCATAAAATTTTCACTTGCAAAGATTCATGTAAAGGTAAGTATGCCACATAAAAATGAGCCATTTTTGCTACCATGCTATACATATTATCACAGACAGACTACAACCCTCACAAGTCATTGTGATGCAGCCCATGGAGTTACATGCAACTGAAGACATTACATTAGCACAGGACCAATGGAATCTGAAGACTGGGTATGCGATTGATATTAAAGCTGGGGCAATTGTTGATATGCACATTCCAGTTGCTGTAGTTTTTCGTTCATTGAGGAAAAATATAAAAAGTTCCTTCAAGAAAAATTTCGTTCAATGTGTGGAAACATAAAGCATACCGATACACAAAGAGACCAGGATGAAATGCTGTGACAGGATAAAAAAAAAAGCAACAGTCTTTTCAAAAAATCTATCGCGCATCACGAAACTTGAGTCTCAGAACTCCAATTTTCTCATCTACTGAAAATAGCTTTAATCCTACTAGCAACGGATGCTTATAAAACAAGTTATAACTAAATGCACGACCAAGCATATCTCTGATTCTGATCTAGTGAAAACTCTACAGCTGCAAACATTATCTATATTCCAAATTGCTCAGCCAAACAGGGGCATCCATTTCTTTCAAATAGTGAAAAAAAACGAGGGTTAATTCCAGAATTTACTGATACTATTGTATTGATCATGTGGAAATAACCACCGATTAGACCATTGAGGTTGTAAAAGCAGTTTCTGCGATGTGATATTACAACAATGCAAACTCTTGTTTTTCTTTCCCTTTCAAAAAGGGACAAAGATAGTGTGGGTGGGGAAAGGGGGGTGGGCTGTCCAGCCACCTCCTTCCTCCGCACCCTTGCTACGCAGCCTAATCAACTGAAAGACAAGCCACACTCCATTGCTGCCTAAAAGGAAGGAGAAGCAAGGACAGAGAATGATGCTAACAACAGTAAATTATTCCAAAATCACACGTTAGGACGTTGAGATTAGAGCTAGGGCAGCGAAAAAGTGCTAGGTAATAAAATTTCATTTAAAAATGAGAGGTTCAGATTTTAGTGTTGAAACGAAGGAGAATGTTAGATGGGTGAGAAAAATCTTCTGAAATGACTCGGTGGGATTTTGAGCTTTTACAGTCACAGCAAGACCCAAAAAACATCAGCACGTTCATTCTGACCATCATAAAAATCCGGAGACAGAAAAGGCTACCATGAGATGTCCGAAGAAAAGCAGAGAACTTCAGATACAAAAGCATTCAGTTTAGTCGAGGACTGCTTCCTTCCATTAATTCTGTGAAAAAAAATTTGGGACAGAATACAGAAGGGTGGATGGATGATCTATAACACACGGATACAATACAACAGGCAGGGAAAATGGAGGAATTAGGAAGATAGAATTGTGATGCTTCTCATACATAGAAATGCAATGCTTATGTCCCCTCCCATAAGTAGCAGAAAACAGAAAGAAACAATCACAATGACACTAGCGAGGACATGGACATTCAGAACGCAACTGGAGGACATGAAAAGGCAGCTTACTGTCGGATCTTTACAGAGACTAAAGATCCGACAGCCTGAATGTAAGGTGAGCACAATTCGAGGAAAGGAAAATTGTTGACAGGAGGAGAAGGAACGGCGGAAGAAAACGATTGTGAAGACAAAGATCGAGGAAAGGAAAATTGTTGACAGAAGGAGAAGAAACGGCGGAAAAAAACGATTGTGGAGACAAAGATCGAGGAAAGGAAAATTGTCGACAGAAGGAGAAGAAACGGCGAGAAAAAACGATTGTGAAGACAAAGATCGAGGAGAAAAGCGGGCAGATAGACTCGGGGTAAAGAAGCTCGACGAGAAAAGAGGAGGCAGAAAGGGGGAGGGAAGGGAGGGATGAAACGCGTACTTTCATTGGCTGCGCCATTGTTGTGAGCAGCGGAGGCGGAGGAAGGAGCGGGAGGAGCCACGGCGGCGTCTTCCGAGGAGGTGGATCGCTCATCGAACCGGGACCGTTTGGCGGCGGCGGAG
The DNA here is from genome assembly GCA_037176905.1 of Azolla pinnata. Classification (NCBI taxonomy): domain Eukaryota; kingdom Viridiplantae; phylum Streptophyta; class Polypodiopsida; order Salviniales; family Salviniaceae; genus Azolla; species Azolla pinnata. The sequence goes on from JBBBWG010033618.1 coordinate 25,380, forward strand.
GCGGCGGTGTCCTGGGAGGCGAGGCGGGCAGCGATCTCCATAGCTCGCTGCCGGGCGCTCTCGAAGTCGCTGAGCGGGGGAGGGACGCGGTTGTAGGAAACGGCGGCGCCTCCGCCGGCGGAGCGAGAAGCCGCGGCGGGGCCAGGGTCATCGAACTTCCTCTTGTGAAGGGGATCAGCCATGGCGACGAGGACGAGGACGGCGACGGCGACTGCGACGGCGACGGCGATGGCGATGGCGATGGCGATGGCGATGGCGATGGCGATCGATCTTCTGCGTTTTCTGTGTCGAATTCCTTCCTTATCTGCTTCTCGCTTCGTGTTTTTGGGTATAAAACCCTAAAAACAAGAAGACTGTGTTTTTCTTCTTCTTTCTTCTTCTTCTTCTTCTTCTTCTTCTTCTTCTTCAGTTTTTTCTGGTCAGTTTTCATCTGCAGTTTTTTCTGGTCAGATTTCATCTGCAGTTTCTTTCTGGTCAGATTTTCATCTACAGTTTCTTTCTGGTCAGATTTCATCTGCAGTTTCTCTGCAAGCTCCTCACAACCATGATCACTGTCGGTTCCGTCGGATGACCGATGGATCGATGGAT
>JBBBWG010033629.1:13564-39087 GCA_037176905.1 Azolla pinnata
GAAATGATGTCAGGAAACCCTAATTCTGATGCAGAACAAGGATGGGTTCCCACTTCTTCTTCTTCTTCTTCTTCTTCGTCTTCTTCTTCAAGAAATGATGCCAGGAAACCCTAATTCTGATGCAGAACAAGGATGGGTTCCCACTTCTTCTTCTTCTTCTTCTTCTTCTTCTTCTTCTTCTTCAAGAAATGCTATCAGGAAACCCTAATTCTGTTGCAGAACAAGGATGGGTTCCTTCTTCTTCTTCTTCTTCTTCTTCTTCTTCTTCTTCTTCTTCTTCAAGAGATGCTATCAGGAAACCCTAATTCTGTTGCAGAACAAGGATGGGTTCCTTCTTCTTCTTCTTCTTCTTCTTCTTCTTCTTCTTCTTCTTCTTCAAGAAATGCTGTCAGGAAACCCTAATTCTGATGCAGAACAAGGATGGGTGTTCCTTCTTGTTCTTGTTCTTGTTCTTCTTCTTCTTCTTCAAGAAGCGATGTCAGGAAACCCTAATTCTGATGCAGAACAAGACTCGGTTCCCACTTCTTCTTCTTCTTCAAGAAGTGATGTCAGGGAAACCCTAATTCTGTCCCAGAACAAGAATGTGTTCACACTTCTTCTTCCTCCTCCTCCTCCTGAGCAGAGGCCAAAGTTAGGGTTTTGATCTCTTCAGAAAGAATGGATTTCTCAAAGAAGCGGCATTGACTATCCTCAGAAACCCTAATGGAAATGTATGATCTTCAGCAACCCTAATTTTTGTGGAAGCAAAAGAAGAACACCGGGCGATCTTCAGCAGAAACTCCAGAAATTCTGGGGACGAAGAAGAAGAAGAAGAGAGATGGGTGCTTGTCCTCAGAAACCCTACAATTTTGCTTGGAAGAAAGGGGAAGTGGGCGAGACCTGCAGAAACCCTAAAAGCTTCCGGGAAGAAGAGGGAGGTCCCTGTAACACGAAAGAAACCCTAGAAATTTGGAGCGAAGAGCTCCACGATTCTGCTCGAGCTCCCAAAAACCGGAGCAGTTCCTGGTAAACCCTAAAATGCAGAAAACCCTAATCCTGGTGGAAGCAGCGCAAGAATGGGGGGCGTATCAGAAAGCGGGATGTGGGATCTATCAGAAACCCTAATCTTGGCAGAATGTGGGATCGATCAGAAACCCTAAACTTGGCAGAATGTGTGTGTCAGAAAGCAAGGGTTCTTCGAGGAGAAAGAGGCGATGGAGAAGAGCTCGGAGTTGGGCAGAGAGGAAGAGCTTCTAAGGGATGAGAGAACAGGAAAGGGAAGCAGAAGGTGGAGCCTCGGCTATGGCGATGGAGAAGGAGAAGCAGAAGGTGGAGCCTCGGCTATGGCGATGGAGAAGGAGAAGCAGAAGCAGAAGCAGAAGAAGATGAAGATGAAGAAGAAGAAGAAGAAGAAGAAGAAAACGAAGAAGAAAATCAATGTTCTGGTTCTCCTTTTTAGGGTTTCTTCACCAAACCCTAAAAACACAAAAGCCAAAGTGAAAGGGCACAAGGGGTAGAATGGAGAATATGCAAAAGTAGAGAGAGGAAGGGAGTCAGAGATTTAGGGGTTTTTTTGAACACATAGATCGGCTTAGGATTAGCCTTAGGATTAGGGTTAGGGTTAGGCTTTAGGCTTAGGGTTAGGGTTAGGCTTTAGGCCTAGGATTAGGGTTAGGGTTACGGTTAGGGTTACGGTTAGGCTTTAGGCTTAGGATTAGGGTTAGGGTTAGGCTTTAGGCTTAGGATTAGGGTTAGTCTTAGCCTTAGGGTTAGGGTTAGGGTTAGGGTTAGGCTTAGGCTTTAGGCTTAGGCTTTAGGCTTAGGCTTTAGGCTTAGGGTTAGGGTCAAGCTTAGCCTTAGGGTTAGGGTTAGGATTAGGGTTAAAGCTAGACTTTTCGGGATAGAGTTAAGGTTAGGCTTAGGGTTAGGGTTAGGGATAGAGTGAGGGTTAGCTATAGAGTGAAGGTTAGGGTTAGGGTTTAGGGATAGAGTGAAGGTTCGGATAGGGGTTAAAGTGAGGCTTAGGATATGGTTAAAGTTTAGGGTTAGGGGGAGGGTTAGTTGGGTTAGGGATAGAGTAAAGGTTAGGGTTTTGGTTAGGGTTAGTTAGGGGTAGGGAAGGGGCTAGGGTTAGTTAGGGGTAGGGAAGGGGCTAGGGTTAGGGTTAGGGCTAGGGATAAGATAGAGTTATGGTTAGGGTTTGCGTTCGGATTAGTTCAGGTTAGAGTTGGCATCAGGATTAGTTAATGTTAGGGTCTAGGTTAGGAGTAGTTAGAGTTAGGGTTATGGTCACGGATAGGGATAGAGTTAAGGTTAGGGTTTTGGTTAGGGTTATTTAGGGATAGGGAAAGGGCTAGGATTAGGGTTAGGGACAGGATAGAGTTAAGGTTAGGGTTTGCGTTAGGATTAGTTAAGGTTAGGGTTTGGGTTAAGATTAGTTAGGGTTAGGGTTACAGTTAGGGATAGGGATAGAGTTAAGGTTAGGGTTTGGGTTAGGATGAGTTATGGTTAGGGTTACATGGTTAGGAATAGTAAGAGATAAAGTTAAGGTTTGGGTTTGGGTTACAGGGCTAGGGTTAGGGAGAAAGTTAAGGTTAGGGTTAGGGTTAGGGATATAGAGTGAAGGTTAGGGTTAGGGTTAGGGTTAGAGCTAGGGCTAGGACTCCAAGCTGAAGTGATGATGGTGATGGTGGTGGTGGCATCATGCATATGCATGCATATGATGGTTTTACCTCGGAGTTTTGCTGAGAAATGTCTACAGCTCATCATCCTCATGCTTCTTAGTACGAATCTACTAATTAGTAAGCAATATTAAGAAAGAATAAAATGGATTAAGGGTGATTAACTACACCAACCACCCCTGAGCGAAGGGTTGAAGACAAATCTAAAGTATCGTTCATGTCCTATGGCACTAATTATTACCTTAGATTATACATTGGAAGCTAACATATATATATACACGAATCCAGTGATAGAGAGGCCCATTTTCACCAAGAGAGTCTTTACAGTGTCTCAAGATTTTATGCAAAAAATGTGAAATAATTAGTCCTCTCAAACTTTTAGGGCTCCTTGACCACTAAGTGTAATTAGTAACCATATAGCCCAGTCATAGGATAATCGGTTTCTCACCTATTCTACCCTTAAACCAATCAAATTAGTCATTTTTTAAATCGATTCCCTTACATCAAATCTTGCCCCAATTATTGTTCAGGACTTCTTGACAGCTTCTAGCCCGAGGTTTCGACTCAATTGCGTGTTTTGTTCTCAGCTTCTTCTTCTTCTTCTTCTTCTTGCTTGCTTTCAAATTCTTTCCATTCCTGAAGACGTTGGCTTCCACGCACGGGCTACATACTCGAGGGGTTTTCGCACACGACTCTGTGCCCAACCCATCGAGCCTCATGATCTCGTTGACGACGCAAAGCCCATTTATCTAATTAACATAAGCGGGTACTTAAAAATGTGGAGGGGGAACATGGGCACCGAGTGGGGGAGGGAATTACTAGACTATAGAACCAATCTTTTATTTACTAAGTGCATTGTCCAATTGGCACCCCATGGACATGCATGAAGCCCATGTCGAGGTGCATAGACCAGCAAACCCTAAACCCTAAACCCTAAACCCTAAACATCGAACCTTTGTAACCCTAAACCCTAAACCCTAAAACCTCTGGGAATCCCAATACATAGGAGTGGCAAGCAAATACTTCCTCTTGCCAGCTCCCAGGCTCCAAATTTAGATGCCTTCCCCGCCCCAGATTCTGCAATCTGCTCGATCGAACTGGGGACAGTTTGATCGAGAAACAGACTCTGGATTTTCACCGAGCCTGAATCGCTCCGATCCACACACGAGCCTCTGGAGACTCCGCTACCTCCTCCCTTCATTCCACCGATAATTTCTGACCCCACTCAATCTTCCATCGATCGATCCATCCATCCGAAGAAGCAGATTGATCGCAACAGGCTCTCGAAAGACTTGTATAAATTATTAATAATACAAGTTTAGAGGTTTGGGATCATTAGCAAAAGCATTGCAATGATTTGAGAGAAAGCGATGAAAGAACCGCCCGGAAATTTAAAAAAAAAAAATTAAGTTCGACGGACGACTCGGATCGCTCCCACAGGCCGTAAATCGACGTATTAAAATCGACGTGGCGATACACGAAAGGGCACGATCCCCCGCACACGATCGATTTGTTCTTGATTTTTTTTCTCCCCATCCTCAAAAGCCCCAACACTCAATGAGCTTAACAAGGGGGCGGTTCGCAGAAAGGAAGAGATGAGATTAAGCCTCTTTGTTACACTACTGTAATCGATCTCATCCTTGCTCTGTAACAGAACAAATGTTCCACACGGTCGAACCTCACAATCCTGACTATTTCGATCGAATACATACATATCTTGATTGTTTTACACACTGGAGGAGAAAATCTATCTAAACCTTTGCTCTGTATTAGAACAAATGTTCCACACGGTCGAACCTCACAATCCAGACTATTCCGATTGAATACAAACAAATCTCGACTGTTAATTACACATTGGAGGAGAAAAAGAATCGAATCATCTGATACCCTTTCTGAAATCGTCTAAAGGCACCTCCAAATTCAGATCGATTTCGCTTCACCGCCTCAAAACAATAAACCACATCAATGGCAACTCCTGCTTCTGAAGCGATGCCAGAAATGATCATGAAAGAAAACTATGCCATTTCTTAATCGATATGCGATGGTATTTTCAACTATTCCTCGGGATAGAAATCTTCATCCTAAATCTTCTTCGATTTTATTTCGTTTCTGCCGACTTTTAGAGGAATCGATTGCTAAGAATCGTGAAGCAAGGGTTTTGCGTCGTCGATTTTCGATCCTTGTTAATGCTCCGCTAATTATAGAGTCTCTCCCCCCCCCCCACCTTAATTCATCTGATCATTTCTTCACATTCCCTCCCATGAGCCGATTCCGCATGCTTTTCTTCTACACACATGTAGATTCAATTGAGCTACACCCACAAGATAAAACCAAAATCGAACTAACATACCGATCGATGACGCCGATGATTGTTTCACACGTAAGCTCATGACGCTGACCGCTTGGGCAATCGATCGGCAAGCATGTGAGAAAAGAGAGGGAAGAGCCAAAGATCAATGATTCCCAATATGTAGTTGAGGGGATGATGATGGTGATGATGATGGTGATGGTGATGATGATGATGATGATGAGGACGACAGCGGAGAAGAGCTTAAAAAACCGTTATAATTCTCACGATCGATTTTGGCTGAGATATTCTATCGCGTTGATTATAGATCTGGATCTCAGTTCTTCGCGCACACGTCTCGCCGTATCACACACAATGCAATAATTTTTTATTTTTTTTCAAGGGATCAATGACATAAGATTGGGATCATCTAAAATCTTTGCTCCTAAACCATGCCCAATTTCCATTTAGAATTTGCATCCATCCAAAACACTCTCAAAAAGTGTTGCAAAGAAAAATAAACATCATTCAAAACCTTTTTGTACATTTGCTCTCCAAAATGTGTCTCACATGCCCTTGATCAAAAAAGAAGAAGAGAAGGAAAAAAAGAAAGTATATATCTGGTCAATGCTTGTCTTGTGCCTTGACTTCTGGGTCTGCAAGAGACATTCCCATTGGTTTGTTTTTGAGGAGCAAATGATGCATTTGTAGACTTTGATGAAGAGGCAATGTGCTTTGGCTGTGACATTGAAATCGGAATGCGAGAGTTAGCTCTGATTGTTATCTGATCACCAGGTTGGGTCCTACTGCAATCACCGGAGAATGGGGGGGGTTCCTTCTTCGCCAGAGTTAGCGGAGCTCCAGCTCTGCTGAGCACCAAGCAAGCAATACAACACAAGACTCTCGATCGACATCATTGCCAGATCTCCAGAGTCCCAAGACGATCGAAAGTCGGATTACAGAGGCCCAGAAACCGACTCAAGTTTAAAAGCGTTTTCCCAGGCTTCATCTGTCATACTTACGTTTATCAAGCCTCTTATCTTAAGTCTAGGCGCTTGTTTCGCAAGAATTATGTTATCAAGCCTTTAAAATCTGGCACTCGTTTCGCCCAGAATTCGTTATCGGGCCCTCTAAAAGCACGGCTTTGGAGCTAATAAAGCACCGTCCATGCAGAGCGTTGATTCCGAATGCATGTGACAATGTCATAGTCTCCCGCTCCAAAAAAGTCACTGCATTTGTCAAGCTTTCGGCTATGGAGAGCTCTGCAGAATCGACCTGCAACGTCTTTGTTTCGACATATACATCTGCATAACATGCATATGGACCCTGATTGCCAAGAAGCAGATAGATGTACAAAATCCGATACAGATGGCGGCAAAATCAGAGTATACGAATGGCTTTTCTGACCTTCTGAAGCAGCTCTTATCAGCCCTTGTAGATCACAAGATGCGGAGAAGTGAATCGATTCCGTGAAACATGGTCTAGAACTCACCACCAAAATTTTGATCAAGTAGCATACCAAGTTTGGCGTCGTCAAATCCAATGTAATTTTTGTACCATCTTTCCAATGGTAATGATAAGCTTTTGAGTTTCTCATCAAAATCACTTCATACAGATAAGTGCAGATTGAACCACCACGAAGAACGAACCATCTTTGCAAACATATCGAACCTGGCTAGGCGAAAAACTGCACCGAATTCTGACATTCAAAAGGTCAGAATAATAAAACAACCTTTCGCATCCTCAATAATCTTTGGTGGGGAATGGTGGAACAAATGTTAAAGCAATGAAATAAGAATCCACACACTTCAAAGTTTGGCATGAAGAGATTAAAACGCTCCCATCTGTTTCATGATACAAATTCGATGAGATTGGTATCCCTTGTGTTTGTAACAAATGGAACTGTCTGCTGTAATTCAAACTCGCATAGAAAAACAAATTATATGAACACTGGAAGGAACATCACACAAACAACCTTTAATCATAAATAATCCAAAGGGAAGTGTAGCATCCTAGGATTTTTCTTTCCCTTGAAGGTCACAAAAAGCTCCTTGAATTGGGGGGATTAACCAGTTGATTTAGCGCCAAATTTCTTCCACATGCATATCCCTTTCCTCGCAAAAGATTTGATTCTCTCTATATATCCCTCTATGGATATTTTGGGATATTTTGCTTTTAAGCAATCAGATACCAGAGAAAGGAATACCAAGGCTCCAGCTCCAAAACAATCCAAAAAATGTTCATAACAAGCGCACCCAAGCATCTCCTGCCCTTCTTTTTTGCAAGTGAACAAAGAGGGTGTTAGTTTCTTAAAGCCCCACCGATTACACATACCATACATTGAATCCTTTACTTGTACTGGGCACCCAACCGATTCACATAACACAAATGTTTGTTGTTTAGTCATTAGAAACAAGGAAGGTTTTTCAACCTTTTACTTCTTTTTCTTTGGTCTACGCTTGCGAGGTTTCTTCTGCTGCTGCGTATCTGAAGTAGAACTGCCAACAGTTGATATTGCAGATTTATTGATACTAGAGCTATTGCTAGAAGAAGGATGATTAGGGGCCACAGTTCTTCTATCGACCCCAACTCTGTTACTTGATGGAGGAATTAGTAGAGTCCTTGAATTGTTGCTTGAGGAGAACCTCTCTTTGAATCTACTGTTCTTGCTTGATGATGGATGACCATGTGGAGGCTTTACATCCTTCGATGAGATTTTTCGCTTCTACAAAGACACAATCAGAGTAAAAATAAAATCTTATTATATAATGACTATCTCTTCTGTGCATGCGCAGAAACTACCTCTACTCTTGTTTCAACTATTTGTCATGCACATGAGAATAACAACTCTTGTTTTAACTCTTATGTGAAATGCCCATTCCTACACATAGTAAGGAATACCTTAGGGCCATTTTTCCAAAATAGAATAACAAACGATAATGCATGCATTTAATCTATCAAAGTCTCAATTTATCAACAACTACCCCACTAGTGGCAGAAAACTGAAGAAAAGAATTTCCGAACCTTACAAAAATTAATCAATCAGTCTTTTGAAATAAGTAATGAAGCAATCACACAACTAAGTTTATACATAAAATAGCTGAATAAAAACACCATGAATACATTACTCTAAGAACCACGTACCTTGAATCTCTCATTATTTGAAACATGTGATTGAGGTTTGTTGCCATTCTTATGCGCAGGAAAACCAAGATTTGAAGGTTTCCGATACTTTTGGGGATTCTTTTGGTGTCTTGAAGTTGAAAGAACCAACTTTTTGGACGTATCAACAACATCATCCTGAGGCCTACACGTTGAAAAATTGTTCACAATGTTAAATCAATTTCAAGTTCGGTATTCCCATCATTGACATTCAACATGCAATCAAGGAAAAGCATGCCTTGATGTTTTATCAGTCCATTCATCATCTGCATCAGCATTATCATCGCTGCCCACCAGAAAGAAGTCATCTTCACTCATTTCAGTGGCTCCATCATCATCACTGCCGGTCTCTGTAACCCCAAATACAAATTCTTCAGCTATAACACAGAAATTCTCAAGATGCTGTAATACCACGAATACAAACTTAATGACAAACAAACTTGAAAAGAATCCTTACCCTCCAAGTCTACGCCAGCTGCAGCTGCAGCCACAATATTAGCTTTTATTTGCTCACGCAATTTCTGCCTTTTAGAAATTACTTCTTCATCATCATTGCCCATAAACAGGGACACATACTTTTCAGTTTTTGGAAAGAACTGCAGACATATTAAGTCTTAGAGATTGTATTTATCTTGTGGTGAACTACAATAAAATTTAAAAAAAAATCGAAATAAATTTCGATTATTGGCATGATAAAGGAATATACTTACAAACATACATGGTATTGGATAATTATTGACTAAATGGATTGATGGATCGCATCATACAGACCAAGAATACTACTCAAATATGACATATACATTAAAATATAGCATATATTGAGATACAAGTACAGATGAATAACCTAATGACCATCGAGAAAGAGAAAATGAAGATCTTGCAAGTTAGATGATCACATGTACATTAATGGGAGATTACGAGAGATAATAAAAGAAACACACTACAACTAAACAAATAAAGAAATACATACAAATTATAGACCAGAAAATATGTATATATCTTATGAAACCGGTGCATACAGAGCTCCATCAAACTTCAATCATTTCACCAGCCATAAGGAAATTGGGCACCACGTAAAGTCTCTCAAAAATATTAACGTACAATAGATGTAGGTACAAGGACATTATAATAAGCAGCAAATAGCATAAAGAGTTCAAGCAAATGCACCAGAGTAGGGTCCTTCCAAAATATTAACGTAATGAACAAAACAAACAGTCAACCTCCATACCTTTATGAAATATTGTGCTACTAGAAATCATAATGAAAAACAAATTACGTAGCCTACTTAACTGTACATCCTCTACATATTTGATTTTATAACTTACGACATACAACTAAATGGGGTAACCTACTTACTCTCACATACTCTAAATCTTCCTTAAGGTCCGCAAGTTGTTCAGCTATGTCCGCAATCTGTCTTGCTGAGTTTTCATCAGGGGAATCTGCTGCTATTCTTTGCATTTTCTCCAATCGCCGAATAGAACGTTCAATCTTCCGCCTCTCTGAAAATTTTTTAAGCTTGAATCGAAGAAAAGCAACTATAAAATAGTTTATATGGGGTATGCAATGATAGACTCACCAAAGAACTTCACTCTTCGATATCGCAAAGCCATTTTCCTTTCCAACTCTGAACGCCGGTGCAACTCCGCCTGCCTTATAAGCTCTTCTAAGCGCTGTTGTTGAGCTTCCTTTACCTCAGCGGAAAGAGGCTACAATTATGAAATAACAAGAATTATTTAAACCTTGACGATGGAAAAGAATTCACGGTAAAAATAACTCAGAGAAATAAAAGAAAAACAATGTTATGTCTTACAGATTATCTTTATGTAAAACAATGAAAGGAATGTGAAACATAAACATGTATTGGAACAACTTTCCAATTACATTTGCAGAACAAAAGAGTGAACAGACTCTATAATATATTTGGATAGGTTTGACACTAGAATAGTAAAAGGGCATCAAGATGGTTTCACCAAATAAATCTGGATTATATAAGTCAAAATCAGCTCATTTTCAATGCAATCTTTAGAAAAACTAGACTTGGAAAAGCCTTTGTAAGGGCAATCCAGATTTGTTCCCTCTTAACTCTTTGATATTATTGTCAAAGCTTTATGTTTGGCAGAATTTTTGAAGCTTTGCCTTCCAATGCAATTTTTTGAATCTTCAAAACACTTATTTTGCAGGGATTGTCCTTTGTTGGCCTTCAAAAGTTTATACACCGTTTCATTGATACAGATTGCTAAGGCTTTATTTTTCGGCAAATGTTTTTAAGCTTTTCCCTCCAATGCATTTTTCAAATGTTTGGAATTCTCCACCAGCTGGGAACACTTCATTTTACATGGGTTTTCCTTTGCTACCTTCCATAAATTTATAGATTTTAATCTCTTTATCAACAGACGGCTATAAACATTTCATATCTTTACAATTGAAGGTTACCATCATAACTGTTTTGCTTACAATTAGCTTATGAACATGGAAAATGATATAACTTCTGAAGTGCAAGATTGTAGCGGTCCAAAGCAGGAAATTATGAAATTGAGAGATTATCATGGTGTTTTGGGATTAGATTCAGGCCCTTAACCTAAGGACATGTGACAGGCTGATTGCGATGGATTGTGTACACAGTCATTTCCTGTGACTATATGAGCTGTTTTCTGACTAAATTCGGATTAGGATTAGAGGAAAAGAATCATTTGGACAGGAAATTACCCCCAAGCGCCAAGTTTGAGAGTTATGCACGGGCTGAAGACAGAAATTCAATCAAAACAAATTCACGGGCATGGACAAGGATAAAACCCGAGAGTTCTAGGGGTCATGTCCATTGATAGGATCAAAGGTTAGAAGCACCTACCATAAAAACTAAGAACAAACCCAAATAAATCACCTTGCTGAAGATAAGTTAGGAAAGTAAAAATCAGAATCTACCGAGGCCTCAAAAACATAGAGGATAACTGAACAAAGGGTCAGGGTCAGGGTTAGGGTTAGGATTGAAGATACGTGCACGCTTTAGGGTTATGATTTGAGACTACGCCTTAGACTCAAGCCACAAAAGACAACTGACAAAAGGGGTTACAGCCAGGGTCAGGGTCAGGGTCACGGTGACTGTTAGTTAGGGTTACGGCTAGGTCTAGCATCACGTTTAGGGTTAGAATTAAGGGCTAGGGTCAGACAAAACAGCGGAGAAGGGGGGGGGGAGATGGTGGGACTCACCTTCCTGAGCAACCGCTGGATGGATCGAATCTGATTCTTGGTGGATGCCTTCTTCCCGCTGCCTTTCTTCCGCACAGAGAGGCGTTTCTTGTCCATGGAGGAGGAGGAGGAGGAGGAGGAAGGGGGCTTAGCTCGCTTGCCATAGCCACCGCGAGCCATGTGGGCAGAGGAACAGGGCAGAGCTCCTCTGCTTCTTCTACTCCCATATCCATGGTCTCCGTCCTCCTGCGTTTCTCAGGCTTTTCTGTATTTCCTCGGAATGCCCTTCTTCTCTGCAGAATCGCCCACAAATCTTATTTCCCCAATTGCCCCTCTCTTCCTTCCTTCACACAAACCCTAGAAATCCAGAAGAGGGAATCAGGGGGAAAAACAAACCAACAAAACCCTAAATCCCAAACCCTAGCCAAAACCTCCAGAAGAGGGAATCGGGAAAAGAAAAAACCCTAAATCCCTAAAACCCTAGCCAAAACCTCTAGAAGAAGGAATTAGCTAAAAAGAAAACCCTGAATCCCAAACCTTGGCCAAAACCTCCAGAAGAGGGAATCAGGAAAAAAAAAAACCCCTAAATCCCAAACCCTGGCCAAAACCTCCAAAACAGGGAATCGGGAAGAAAAAAAACCCTAAATCCCAAACCCTAGCCAAAACCTCCAGAAGAGGGAATCAAGAAAAAAAAACCCTAAATCCCAAACCCTAGCCAAAACCTCCAGAAGAGGGAATTAGGAAAAAAACAAACCCTAAATCCCAAACCCTAGCCAAAGCCTCCAGAGAGGGAATCAACTAAAAAAAACCCTAAATCCCAAACCCTGGCCAAAAAGCTCCACAAGAGGGAATTAGGAAAACTGCCCGCAAACCCTGGCCAGACCTCCAAAAGAGGGAATCAAGAAAAAACTACTCGCAAAAACCCTAAATCCCAAACCCTGGCCAAAACCGCCACAAGAGGGAATCGAGAACACTGCCCACAAACCCTGACCAGACCTCCAAAAGAGGGAATCGAGAAAAAACTGCTTGCAAACCCTAAATCCCAAACCCTAGCCGAACCTCTCAAAAGAGGGGATCGGGAAATCTGCCCAAAAACCCTAAACCCTAAACCATGACCCGAACCCATCCTTGAATCCTCCGCCGAAGAAGAGGGAACCAAGAGAACTACCCCCACCCAAACCCTAAACTGTAAAAATACTTTCCTTGGGAACAGCAATTGCCTACTTCCAAACCCTAAACTTTGAATGAACCTGAAGCGCGAATCCTCTATGAGAAGTGGACCAACGAAAACAATGTCGGATTCACGTAATTGCGACCTGAACCCTCTCCCCATATCTTCCGTCGTCAAGATGCAGGGATTCCATAACTTGGAAAACCTTCACCTCTTGACCAAAAAACTAAGCCTTCAAGCATTTCATACATTCCATATTCTTGCAGTTTTAATGATCAAATTTTTAGGCTTCGGCTGATTTTAGGTCTCCTTTTAAACATCTAAGTGGGGGTTGAACTTATTCAACATCACTTGCAATGATGTTTCATGCAGAGTTAACTGCCAATGTAACTACTCTCCAAAAAGAACAATATTGGAATCTGAAAATCCTCTCAAGCCAGAAACAAACGATGCGAGTAACTTGGGGTTCCACCACATACCAAACAGAGATGGTAAACAAATTGCATTGCAATGATTCTCCGTGTGTGCGATCTGAAAACATCGCACAAGAAATCATATTTAGTTTGTCTACATGAAGCAAATGTCAATCTATTGCTTCAGGTTTAAGGGTTTATGGTTGGGGTTTAGCATGGGGAAACAATATGTCATGGGCTGCTTTCTCTCCTGCAATACCAGTACATTCCAGGTGTTAGAACCTCAGCTTGGAGTAAGAACCTATTAAAATCAATCTCATAAGCATATTCTCGATCTTTGAGAATTTGATCAAAATCTGAGAAATATTATTATCACCTATCAAGCACATTCTGGAAGCTTCCATGGGAGAATGCTTTGCCATCCTCGTCCTCATATCCTCAAAACCATATCCAGCATATGCAACATTGTCTCTTGAAACTTTTTATAGGTATTCAATTCAACATGAATTGCAGATATTTCTCCTACAGTCAATGCCAAATAAGGTTTCAAGTTAGATTTTTTCTTTTTCAAAATTAGTTTTATTTTTCAGTTGATGACTTACGGATTTTAGATGCAAGAGTGTCGGACGGAACCTTGCATTTGAACTTGGGCCAAACCATACATTCACTGATATACTAGGTTCCAAGGTAAAGATCTAACTAAAAATAAAAGGTCTGATGGCCTTAAAAAAGTGCCATCATATTTTGAAATCCCTAATTATGAAAATGAGCACATTCTTTTATAACAGAAACAAAAACACTAGATCAATACATGGATAGATGGATGGACAAATAAATAGATTAAAGGTCGAACAAACAACCAACAAAGAATTGATGATACCTCATGCCACCAGCCTGCAGGAATGAAGATTGCCTCGCCAGGGTTTAGCTGTTCTAATAATAAAAATCACAAGTGTTAATTGTCAAGCTAGGATGCTCGGATAGGACACAAAGATTAAGGAAGATTAAGTAAATAAATAGCAAGCATGCTGCTTGAAGGGCAGGAACCTCTGTCTTGAAGCGTTTCCCGTTCTCAAAAAAGCGAGTATGCTGTTCACGATCTGCAATAAATGCTGACCCAATCGTAGATCCATTGTTCAATTGATCTGCACTATAAATTGGTAGTTTCACATCAATCTTCAATCTTCAATGGTTAGAATGTCTGATTTTCAAGCTTTGACATAATGCATGTAAATTTGAGCCCTATTACAGCCTGGATATGCCCAAAACACCTCTATAGAAATCGATAAAAGCTTAAAATGTGGCACAAACCTTTATCCCAAGGTTCTGGATAGAGATTCGGAAGATCTAATGGCGAATACAAATGCACTACTTTATTCCCTGACAAACATACATGAAGGTTATCCAGAGCATCAAAATGCAGTCTGCTTGTCACAATAGCCCCCATCCACAAATTTATCTCTTTTATAGTGCCTTTAGGAATGATGTCCAATCTGGCAATAGGATATACAAATCTCTCGAGAAATTGGCAAAACTCCTCTGGCATTGAAGATGGGCAGCTACTCTCTGGGAGTGATCTTAGAGTAAGATACAAAATCTGGTTCTTCTCAGCCTTTAGGAGAGAGAAAAATTCTGTTGCGAATACTCCAAAGTCCATGGATTCTGTTGTGGTTACAGGTACGGGAGGTAAACCGCTGGCATTCACAGTGTCATAGTGAAGTCGGAAAACATCAGCCTGGAAAGGACTCCACACATAAAATGTATGAGCGAACAATTCATTACATATTTTGGGTAATATAGATTTGAATTACATGAATAAGGTTCATTAGATGATATGTTCCTTGTCTTAAAATCAACCTAAACTATAATCTTGTCAAACTTATAGAAAAAACAATAAGATGTTACGAGAAAGAGCACATGTTTAAAAAAATATTCAGATTTTTTTATTTCATAGAAATATGGAGCTGCATGCATTTATAAGGGCCTAAAATGACATGAGGGACAAACAATCATAATAAAGGAATCCATCAATCATGTAGGTAGTAATTTTCAAATTTTGAATTAAATGAAAACCAAGGTAGTGATGCGTTTTGCAGCTTGGATCTTCAACAAACTTTTTACCTCTGTAGTTGAGTAGACAGAAAAGAACATAATGATTTTAAGCCAACATGCTGCCATCCTCAATACTTTTTCTAATACACATACTAATCTTATAACTAAATTGGCTGTTCTCTATTTCAAGTAGATAGCTTCTACTGGCACTGAGTGAAATAGGCATTCGTGTTCTCTCGTCATTTTTTCTTTCCTCTATGAACACGTTCAAAAGTGAGAACTTGATCGATTCTGAGGACTTCAAAAGTTTACCTTAACCTAATCTGATTATTTCTTCTCTCTAACGGACATTGTCTGGGAATGTCGAGCCTAAGATAATCTGCTGAAAGTTTCTTTTTGAATAAAGAACTGCTAGATTTCGATCCTATTTTAATTTTTTGAAAGCTGCTCAAACACACAAGCTGAATGTGTTGCAAAGCACAAGCTGAAACAGTGCACCACACATGGGCTCAAGCTAACCTGATGAATACAATATAGAACAGTGCTCCATACAACCTTAAATGTTGCAAAGAGCAAACTTGATGACAACACCAACATGCTTGTATATCTAAATTCAGAGGTTGGACGACGTAACCTGGTGTCGTAACATAGCATTTGTTTCTTGTTTTCGCAGTTTTTGTACAGCATATCATATCAAGCATAAGTTGAACGCATGACTCTTGACTCTTGACACATGCTTGCTTGACGACAAACATGGAGAAATGTTCACATCAAAATGCATATATACATCCACAGACACATACACATACACACACAGAAATGCACAGAAATACACGACAAAAACGCAGATTTGTTCATATACTCATACGAATACACGCAGGCGTCCACATCCATACACACACACACACATATACCCACATACAGAAACACATACACGCATACACGCATACACACATACACATACGTCCACAACCATACGCAGTGTACCCATGCATACACGAATGCAGATGCACATGCATCATAAGTGCAAGCAAGAACATACATGGAGAAGCACGTACAAGCATCGCCCATGTCCCATTTATACACGGAAAAGGGACGAGAAAGGGAAAGCGGGGCACCATACCTGAAGAACGCCGCTGAGCATGCCCTGAAGAGCGGAAACGAGAAGAGCAAAGGAGGTGGAGATGGGCGGCACGAGGGGAGGGCGAAGAGGGAAGGTAGCAGGGAAGCCCTGGTAGGAGGTAGCGCCAGGGAAGAGGGAGAGATTGGGAGGAGGAGATGGGAGGGAGACGACGTGCAGGCTTGCGGGCAGCGAGCAGGCATGGAGCTGCCGGAGGCGGAGGCGGAAATGCTCCAAGATCTCTTCTCCGGACATCGCCATCGCCATCGCCATCGCCATCGCTGCAGAGCTCGCAGAAGTAGTCGTGGGTTCGAATCCTCCATCGCCCACATCTGCATACCATCGTACACATGCCATGCCATGCCATGCATCCATCGCAGTAGACAATACATGTTGTGTACGTATGTATACGTGTGCAATGTGCTTGATTATACATACGTACGCGCATATCTTTACTAGACAATGCATGTTGTGTACGTATGTATACGTGTGCAATGTGCTTGATTATACATACGTACGCGCATATCTTTACTAGACAATGCATGTTGTGTACGTATGTATACGTGTATAATGTGCTTGATTATACATACGTACGCGCATATCTTTACTAGACAATGCATGTTGTGTACGTATGTATACGTGTATAATGTGCTTGATTATACATATGTACGCGCATATCTTACTAGACAATGCATGTTGTGTACGTCTGTATACGTGTGCAATGTGCTTGAGAATACGTACGTACGTGCATATCATACTAGACAATGCATGTCGTGTACGTACGTATACGTGTACAATGTGCTTGATAATACATATGTATGCGCATATCATACTAGACAATGCATGTCGTGTACGTATGTATACGTGTGCAATGTGCTTGATTATATATGTACGTACACGCATATCGTACTAGACAATGCATGTCGTGTACATATGTATACGTGTACAATGTGCTTGATTATACATACGTATGTATAATCAAGCAATGCATGTTGTGTACGTATACGCGTATGATGTGCTCGATGATACATACGTACGCACATGTACACACATAGCTCTGAGCATGTACGTATTTTCATTCGTATGTATACACGTGTATTCCCTCTTTGCTCAAATTGACCATTCCGTTCGTTCAAGAATCATCTCTCTTGTTGTCGGGTCGGATTTATCTTTGTTGGTTTAAGGTTTAGGGTTTAGGGATTTATCTTTGTTGGTTTAGGGTTTAGGGTTTAGGCATTTATCTTTGTTGGTTGAGGGTTTAGGTTAGGGGATATTTGAACTTACAAAGTATAGCTACATA
This sequence comes from Azolla pinnata, assembly GCA_037176905.1. Taxonomy (NCBI): domain Eukaryota; kingdom Viridiplantae; phylum Streptophyta; class Polypodiopsida; order Salviniales; family Salviniaceae; genus Azolla; species Azolla pinnata. Next base: position 30,919 of record JBBBWG010033629.1, read on the forward strand.
TTCTCAGATCTTATCTATTAAGTTACCGTACTTCAACCGATAAATATTATATTTTAGCTCTTGATAATATCTTAAAACATAGGCATATTAACATTATCAAAACAACTTGCGACGTCTGATAACATCGCAAGTCCTCAAATGCGTGATAGCCACTTGGCGAGCATACATGAGCCCTATAACTGTATAAAAACCGAGTTAGTCTCATTATTGTACCATTTCGGTTTAACGCCAATATTTGGCACCTTGTACTCAAGTTTCCCGGTAATACATATCTTGTTTTCTTGTTCTTATCTAGGTTTTCATCTTGCCGTATTTGTGTCTTCCAAGTCCATTGTTGTGGATGAGCTTCGGCCACAACAGTCGGCAGATCCAGACAGATGGCATACAAATTGTTCCTTTTCTTCGATTCGAAGTTGGAGGAGTTGGTGTAATTTCAGAATCTAATTGATGGTGTTAATCAATCAACCAATTTGGTGTCGAGGGATAAAACCAGGGATCCATTAGTAGCTTCTAATTTTTAGTAGGCGTCAAAATGTAATTAATAAATCTGTTTGTGCCCAGAAATGCGCTCGCTGGTTTGCGGCCCTTGTTGTTTTCCATGCGCTGCAAATGAAAGCATACAGCTCAGTTGGCCCCACTCCACGATTTGCAGTTACGATATGACTTCGGTGCCAAAGTACAAGCAAACTACTGATCCGCACGAACCAGTCATGTGCGTCCTCAAACATCATCAGCCTGTCGTCTTGATCTAAATATAGTAATGCCCATCTTTGGTATCAATCCCCGACTTCATTCATGTTCAGGAATCACCAATGGCATAGGTGCAGAATAGTAACAAGCAACAGAGTGTGTATATGGTAGGATCATTTGACTACGACGAGAACTGCCAACTCTCAGCTCGTTTGGAAATCGCTGCATCTCTAGCATAAAAAACAATGCCTCAGCCAAGCCATTGTCTTAGCTCCCCTTCATTCTTCTTGCCAAGCTGCAATTATCTAGTCTCAAATCGTTGCAATTATCCAGTCATCGAATCGCTTCAAATTATCTAGTCATCGAATCGCTTCAAATTATCCAGTCATCGAATCGCTACAATTATAGAGTCTCGAATCGCTGCAAATTATCCAGTCATTGAATCGCTGCAAATTATCCAGTCATCGAATCGCTGCAAATTATCCAGTCATTGAATCGCTGCAAATTATCCAATCATCGAATCACTGCAAATTATCTAGTCTCGAATCGCTGCAAATTATCCAGTCATCGAATCGCTGCAAATCATCCAACCATGAATTCGTTTAACTCTATCCATCATCGCCCATTTACAGGAAGCACATCGGTAAAACAAACCAAATCGAGTTTGATAATCAAGAGCTCTGAGATATAAATTTGTTTTGCAGTTTTCTTCCTTTCTTAAAAAATTTCACAAGTCCAATATGAGAAGATGATGGAAGGGCATTTTTGGGGAAATAACAAAAGCTGAGCTCTGAATTTTATATACACAGAAATGGATATGGTGGAAGGGCATTTGGAGAAATAGCAAAAGCTGGAGCATTTCCTCTGTTTCCGTGGGACCGGATCTGCAGCGATCGTCATCTTCTCCATCCTCGAAATCTCAGCCTGATCGATTTTCTGAGATCGCCCAATTCACGGCAAGTGCTCTACTCTGTCTCTCAGCAGAGCTTTTCTAGGGTTTGGATGCAGGAGTGATGTATATATCTTGATAGATTAGAGGGAGAGGGAGAGGGAGAGGGAGAGGGAGAGAGATTTTGCATTTCGCGTTTTGTATGGTTTCTTCATAGAGGGCACTTCCATCACTCCATCTCCTCATCTGCTCATCTGCTCGAGTATTTGTTTTCTCTTACATTTCCTGCTTTCTAACAGAAGACATAATGGAAGGACCCAATCCTGCCCATGGGGATGCTTCCCATGTTGCTTCCACCCTCGAGAATGTTGTGATCTCTTCAGAAGATGAGAGCAAAGCTTCCATTAGCCAATCCAGCTTCTTCCGTGCTATCGAGGAGGCAAACATTCAGCTTCTGCATATTCTCCTTAAGAAAGGCAGCATCAGCGTCGATGCATTTAACGAACAAGTATCCACATGCCATCCATATACCTATGCGTTTCTATATTGATATGGATGCCGTAATGGTTGTGCATTTCGAGCTTTTTTATTTGCTTTACTTCGAATATTGTCGGGATTTAATCTTAGGTATATGAGTTGATCAAACCATGATTTTATCCACTAGGGTATGGATGAGGTCAGATGCTATATTGACACGATCCAGGAGACTAGCAATTGCTAAAGAAAGATCTCTTTGTTCGATATATTTGATGATGGAATTGTGTTTCGTTTTGGAAACGGTTTGTGTCATGTTGAGACCTAGTTATTCCCTCAAAGAGATCGAATAGTACGATATCAGTTTCCATAGAGAAAATTACAATAGTTTTGTTCCGTAATTTAAATGAGCTGGAATCATGAGTTTGATCTATTGAAAATATATGCTGTATGAGAACTAGGAGATCATGCAAGGGGGTATTGGATTTGGTAGGATGGGTTATAATAGAGTTCTACTTCATATATATATATATATATGTATGTATGTATGTATGTATATGTATATTTATATATATAAAAAACTGGAATTCTGTTATTGTTCTATTCTGACATGCTTTGGATAAACTACAGCAAGTAATTCTGGTTTCATAGGGTTTGACAGATTTGCACTTATCCGTCTATAAGTGTAAAGCATCACGGGAACAAGGATATTGTGGAAATTCGACATAGTTTAAATGGTGGAATCACGATTTTGATCTGTTTAAAGGATAGTTTGTATAGAATCTCGTAGGTTTAAGAGATCATGTAAGAGGAAATTGAATTAAGTTGGATAGGTTAGTAATTTTTTTGCATACATCAAGGAATGGATTCGTGATAGTGTTATATTCTAAAGATGCGTTTTGTAAATTCTAGTTAGAATTCAACACTGAAACTATTATTTCTGGTTTAATAGGGAATGACAGCTTTGCATTTGGCGGTTTATAAGTTCGAAACTCGGAGGAATCTAGATATATTGGAGATTCTGCTCGAGCATGGGGCGAATCCATGCCTGAAAGCTGCATCACCTCCGAAAGCGACCAAGCTGTCGCTTGTTCGCCATGATTCAAAAGGTCATTCAGAGAGCTCAATAGAAACGAAGAAGATTAGCTTAGACCAGAAAACACCTCTACTTCTAGCGTTGGAGCTAAAGTCAGTCCTTTACTTACGAGGTATTTGCCCTGAATGCCTTCCTTTCTTTCTACAATTTTCTTGAGGTTCTACCACAAAGAAAATGGAAAAGACATGATCGTGATTATTGTATTTCTTTTTTCACATTTACAAGATGATGATGGAACTCATTTACTGGTAGAGGGGGAGGAACAGTTTTAACTTGATTTCTTCTTCTATCAATCTATCTCCTGAGTCAAATATATCGGAAGTCAAAATGCTGATTGTGTATTCATCATGAGGATGCCCTTCATACATCTCTGGTTGTATTAAAGAGTATTCTAATATGAGCGATTACCTTTTGAGAACATGCACAATGGGTTGTTCCTACCTTTTTTCTAGTTGTGTTCTTTTATGGGAAATACCCACACTTTTGCCTTTAGTTATCAAAATGCTTTTGGTGTTAATACTTGGATCAGGTTTTTGTGGTACCTCAGAAAGCCTTGAAACGTAGTTTTTCTTGAAGGTTTAAAAAGCTACAAGTCCCTTTGTATTGCAGGCTGGGAGTACCGGCATTGGGATTCTGTTTTGAAGCTTCTTTCAGGAGCTACATTAAAAACGCTATCCCATCTGGGAGTTGATAAGCAAACTCCTGATACACAGGAGTTTGTGAAGAAAGGATGGAAAAATGTCTTTGAAACTGGAAATCATAGCATTGTTGAAGTCTCTGCAGAGGGGAAGGGAATAAATGCCCTCAGATTGTTACTAGCTGGAGCTTCTAAGGTGAGAGAAAATGGAGAAATATTTTGGTTACTTTTATTGAGAAAACGAGGCATAATTTATTTAAACATTTTCAACTCAAATAAATGGTCCTTTCAGTCTCTTTTCTTTTTACACACTGTTATCTTGTTTTCATCGCTTTTTAAAAACATGCAGAAGCTTAAGTTGAACTTGGAAGCTCTGGCTATACGTAATTCGAATGTCTTGGAGCTGAAGGATGTATCTTTTAGCATTGCAAAAGAACTGGTGAAGTTTATTTACACTGGCTCAGTGACACCTGATTTTTTGGAACATCGAGGCATAGACCTCCTCCAAGCTGCACACAAGGTTCTAATGCTTCTCCTGAGTAATAATTTATCAGGTCTTTTATCACATTTCCATTTTCTGATCATGCCAGATGGAAAAGAATCCTGGTACAGGTAATAAAACTTTTAGGCACTGATTTAATCCATTGTCATGCCAAGTTACATCAATGGAAAGGGACAATTTTTTCAATATACCTATTTTACTCTGATGAACTTCTCAGGAAAGGCAAACCATAGTGAATGTTAACGTACACTTCATAACGGTTTGATTGGGATGGTTACCGGTCTATTAAGGGGCCTCAACTGTGTAACTACATTTCTTTGCTGCTATAGCTGTTGTATGTTTTGTGAACGTTTGCATAGTTTCTGATTTCTTAAGTGGGGGTATAGAGATCATCTCCGGTAGTAAAAAAAGGTATAATTGGCGAGTTTCAAAAACCATGGTATGATAATGCTCTGCTTATCACTTCAAGTGATACAAATAGTATGTTGGTAATTTTTTGTGCAACAAAGGTTTTGGGTTTAGAACACATTGATGTATATTAACTTTGGTTTTTCCCAAATTGTATGCAGTATGGAGTCGATGTGCTGGTGAAGCTTTGTGAAGTAGAAATCCAGCCCACACAAGGTTAGGTTTGTAAAAAGCGAGTCTTGTTTGTGATCTTACAAGGGACTTTTCCTGAAGTTGTTTGTAGGATTAATTCAGGGGTTATAATTTGCATCCTGTGTGTGGGTTGTGATCATACAGAGAATTGGATCAAACTCCTTACAGCTGCAGAGGAAGTCGAATCAGATTTCCTGGTATTCAAGTGTGCAAAATCAATCGAGGATGTTATGGTTCGACGACATGAAGGAGCTCACATACTGAAGAGGCATTTCTCGGAGGCTTCCCATGATTCTACCCCTCACCAACTGTTCCATCATGATCCCTATGCATGAAATGGACGTCATCATCATTATCATCTTGTATGCAATGGATGCATGCATGATTCTAATATCTCTGTGTCTAGTTTGTAAGAGTTCGAAACAATTTGTTTTGTTTGAACAAACTTGGGTACCACCAACTTGACTGCATGCGAGGCCTGAATAATGGTGTATATATTAACCTGGATTTGTTGAGCGTGATTCCTTCTATTCTGCGTAGGAAGCAAAATTGTCTCATGTTTCTTTGGGAAATTGTAATTGTGAACTCGAATGAATGTTTATGGAGTTTGTTTTTCGCTATAAGATTCATAAGTTTCATATCAAAGCTCTCCACAGCGAATTTATGGGTTTATGTTACTCATGACCATGTTAACTTTGAGGCTAAGAAATGATACTAAGAACTGATGATTTGGGAAGTCAACATTTGTTTCTTCTATTAAGTCAACATGCCTAAACAAAATTTCACAGATTGAGGAACCACATGCTATCCCTTAACTGGGGAGGCTGCTATCCCTTAACTGTAGTTGGGCATTTTCTGTAAGAAGAGTAAGTTTTCCACCCTAATCCTGATTGATGTTGGTTTTTTTTCTGATGTAAGGTGCAAGGAGAGCTCCCCTGTTTTAGGTTAATGGACCATAGCAGAACATGCCCAAACAAAGTTTGACAGTTTGAGAAGCACATGCTATCCCTAACTCTGTTTCCAATAAATTTCCTATATTTGGGCATTTCTGAAAGAAGAGTAAGTTTCCACCCTAATCCTGCTCTTGGTTTTTTTCTTTTTTCCTGATGCAAGGTGCAAGGAGAATGTGTGTCTGCCTGTTTTTTTAGGTTAATGGATCCATAGCCAGATCATTCAGTTCTATCATTTCAAGGTATGAACTAGATTTCATCATCCTCAAATTGAAGTTGAGCAGCTATAACCAGTCGGATAGCTATCAGCTATGGTTGGAACTAAATTTCAATCATCCATGCCATCCAAAATATAGCATCACCATGTTGTCAATGCAGAAAGAAATGACATGTGGGCCCCCAAATTAGGATTCTCTATAGAAATTGGGGTATATTCCTTGCTGAGCAATTTGGATAGTTTACAGAATGGAATGGATTTCAAAAGCTAAATTTTCTGAATCTAAAGAATAAGCAAACAGTGAAATCACTGCTGCGTCACGCCATGGAAGCTAGGGTTACAGCAAGCTGCTCTTCCTGCCATCATCATCATCATCATCATCATCACCAGGATTCATCTGTTTGGTTTCCTGTTGGATTCTCATTTGAAAATTGGGGTATATTCCTTCTTGAGCGATTTGGATAGTTTACAAAATTGAATGGATTTCAAGTCTTAGAGCTTTTTTCTTCTAAAGATTTGACGCACACAGTGAAATCACTGCTGCGGCTTCACTTGGGTTACAGCATCCGCCATGGAAGCTAGGGTTACAGCAAGCTACCATCATCATCATCATCATCATCATCATCATCAGTTTCGTTTTCTGCCTGAGTTCTTGCTCTGCAATGCACACACCAGTGGCAAAGCTTGCGAGTTGCTTGGCCATGGAAGCAAGAGCCAGTACAGCAGAACAGCTTCATGCCAAAAGAATGAAGAGATATATCTTACCTACATACATATATATGTCAGAGATGGCGATGGCGATGGAGATTGGAGATGGAGATTGGAGATGGAGCAGAACCTGCAGACAAATGGCGGTTGCAGTAGCCATGGATCCTAGTAACCACATATCCCGAAGGCGCAGGTGGAGTTGTAGGAACAGGGATTTCTGCAGCGCCCGCAGTTGAGGGGATCGTGCGACAGATCTGTGCAGCGGCCATGGCAGCACGCCGCCGTGGGAGGCCTGCAGACATGGCCGCAAGCTCCGCAGTTGTAGGGATCGCTGTTGCGCAGGCGCGGGGACCCGTACTCCACGTCGTGGTCGCGGAACCTGTCGGGATCGTCGTCAGGATCGTCGTCAGGATCGTCGTCAGGATCGTCGTCAGGATCGTCGTCCTCCGATCCACCTCCGCCGTGGCTATGGCGATGGCGCGCTGATGACGATGATCTCTTGCTGTTTCTGTTCCTGCTGCTGCTGCTGCCGTTCCTTCTTCTTGCGCCAGGGCTGAGATTAGGGTTAGGGTTAGGGTTAGGGTTAGGGTTAGGGTTAGGGTTTGGAGCAGGAGTGGGGTTAGGGCTATGGCGCGGATGGTAGCGATGGTGGCTGGGGCCGCGATGATGAGTATGGAGATGAGGATGGTGGTTAGGGTTAGGGTTTGCAGGAGGGCTAGGGTTAGGGTTAGGGTTAGGGTTAGGGTTAGGGTTTGCGTGGTCTTCTCTCCGCTTCGCCTTGATTCTTCTACAATACACGACGCCTCCTCCTGCACCATCGCCATCTCCATCTCCATCTCCATCGCCATCTCCATCGCCATCGCCATCGCCATCGCCACCTCCACCTCCACCTCCATCGCCATCGCCACCTCCACCTCCACCTCCATCGCCATCGCCATCTCCACCTCCTCCGCCCTTCCCTCTGCCATCAGGATTGGGCTTCGACCCTGCATCACCGCCATCGCCATCGCCATCCGAGCTCGCCCCTCCTCCCCTGTGCACGTGGGCATGGCCCTTGCCCGTGCTGAGCACCATGAGCAGCAGCAGCGCCACGATCATCCCCAGCGCCACCAGGCACAGCACGCACAGGGTCGCCCTGGCGATGGAGCACGACCTGTAGCAGAGGATCAGCCTCGGCAGGGTGAACCTCGCCATCATCGACCATGAAAGCTCCTGCGAGATGAGAGATCGAATCGGGTGCAAAGAGAAAGCGGGCAGATTAACAGGGTGATTAAATGAGGGCGATTAAGGTAGAAGATTTGAGGGTATCAAGGGGGGAGAAGAGAGATTAAGAGACTAGGGGGGGGCAGATTAGAAGCGTGATTAAGGGGGGTGATTAAGGTAGAAGATTTGAGGGTATCAAGGGG